>CM022772.1:16275165-16515165 GCA_012411365.1 Ameiurus melas
TCCTAAAGCACCTTTAAAGACACGATGTTATACACTCTTCTTTTAATTCAGTGACTCTCTCTTGCTCAGAAAAGATCAGAGTTTGTTTTCTTGTTGAACGTCTGTAGTTACGTGTGAATAACAAGTCCGATTTCAACCCTCTTGATCCTGACGTTTGTGGCCAGAAAAGTGTACAGGAGTGATCGGATCTTCCGTGTGAAACGCTGCATGCCTTGGACTACATTTTATTTCCTCCTTGAGACCTTGTCTCTTACAGTCGTTGGCGAGGTTTAGCGACTATCTGTTTCTATTACTGTGCAGATACAGAGAGGTTGTACACGCTCTCTTTCCAGGAGATCTGTGATCGGTTTGGGAAGACGTACACATGGGAGATCAAGTCCACGGTGATGGGAAAGAAGGCGTTGGACGCGGCCAGGATCATCCGAGACTCTCTGGAACTGCCCATGACGAGCGAGGAGCTGCTGGAAGAGAGCAGAACAATACAGGAACGTCTTTTCCCCTCCGCTTCGCTGATGCCAGGTACTTTACAGGAGATTTCGGTTGTGAATTTAAATCCCTGGTCAACCAGAGAGCTATTTTTAGCCACTTGAGCGAGACCTTTAACCATCAGCTAGATGCTTGTACTGGCCTCACTTGTAAGTCGCTTTGGACAAAAAGGAATAGATGTAAATGTAATGTAAATGCGATGTGGGCTTTCTTCCCTCTTGCTTCCAGGACTGCAGCCACGGCTTTGCAGTTATATATGCAGAGAAACTTGCATTTGATGAATGACTGTAAAACCAGCCTGATCAGAGAGAAAGCGGCTGCTGAAGTAATTGCGAAAGGTCATGACAATCGCTGATTCTAGCGCTCGTGCTTTCTTAATTAGCGCTTAACTAACTTTTGATAAAGCAGTGCGCATTATGCAGAGCGCCTCTGAGCTCGAGCAACCACTGTGACCTTTCGCTGCGATCTGGGCAGGCACCCCAGAGCTAGCTCATTTTACCTTTTGTTCGCCGAGCATGAATTTCACAGCAGAAGAAGAAGGAAAAAAAAATAATGGGAGCCTGTGCCTGGTATAGAGTAATGTGTAGTCCATGCACATTCGAGCAGAACAAAGTAATGTGGCGCCTCTTAAAAAGCCATCTTCATCAGTTCAGTGTTCAGGATAATAAAGCACGGGTCAAGGAGCACTTCTAATTAAGTGACAGTTTCCAACTTGAAGTGTAAATCCAATCGGACGCCACCTGTTATGGCCCTTGGGTCTCCGTCCTGACCGTCTCTGTTCTAACAGGCCGTATTTCCATTTCAATCACCAGGTGTGGAGAAGCTGGTCACACATCTCCACAAGCACAAAATCCCCATCGCCGTGGCTACCAGTTCGGCCGGCGTGACCTTCCAGATGAAGACAAGCCGCCATAAAGACTTCTTCAGCCTGTTCAACCATGTCGTTCTCGGAGATGACCCAGAAGTGAAGAATGGAAAGCCTCAGCCTGACTCGTTCTTGGTGTGTGCCAGCAGGTTTGACCCCCCAGCGAACCCAGAACAGGTAAGACATTCACGACTGTCGTTTCCATTTTATACCGCAGCCTTGCAGAATTATTTATTCCAGTCCGTCACAATGTGGTGATTCATTTTCCATCACAGCAGCTCTGACAGTACTTCCGTCTCCAAGACGAATAGCAGGTTTATAGCGATGTATGCGCTCAATCTAATACGTTGTTGTTTCTATGGTAACGGATAATTCACAGGACTTTGTTCAGCAGATGCGCGACATGATTGAAACCTAATAATAAACAGATTAAAAACTTGTTATATAACAAAGAAAAACCTAGAATTGTTGAAGCCGTACATAAGTGTTTATATGGTGAGGTTCTCTGAACGTTTTTGGACATCTCAGACGTCAGTCCCGTGTAAGAGTCGGACGTTTTCCGAACAGATAATATTGCGTTCATCTTTCCTGAATAATTGCCATTCTGTCTCTTGCATTTGTCTGTTACGTTGTATATTTGGACTGCCGTCTTACAATCCAAACATTCCTCTTTAAAAACCATGGCGGGTGCAAACTTTTGCACTGTAAATTTCTCTCTTCGTCTACCATTTCTCTCACATAGCATTGGCTAAGAAGCTAAGACACGTGACTCGATTATAGAGATATTTAGCAGCAAGACCAACTTGTTTTTGTCTACATTCGGTCAAATCGAACAGGTTTATTTTTTCTAATTACTGTATTCCACGGCACAAGTACAACTGATTTTATTCTCATGGTCTCATCAGTAATAATTAACCCACCATTTTCAATCAGCAGCAGAGTTTGTTGAAAGGTAATTGGTTCAAATCAAGCGGTAGAGTTGTTTAATTTAGCCCAGTACACGGGTAGCTGAGAGGGAATCTACGGGGGGGAAAAAAAAAAAAAGAAAATAAAACCCTCGCAGATTTATTCTACTCAAAGCCTCCCATTTTTCTGTTTAATTGCCTTGTATAAATGTGCAAAGGAAGTCTGACAGGAAAGTCATCTGCAGATGGGGATTAACAAGACACACGTTTCAGTTTACAATGCTGTAAAACCCCCCAAAAAAAAAAAAAAAAAAAAGGAGTATTCGCCACAGGGAGAGGAGAAACAGAGCAATAACTGTAACAGTAATGTCAAACTCTCTCTCTCTCTCTCTCTCTCTTTCTCTCACTGTCTTTATTATAATTAGATCACAGTAACACACATAAATCAACCTTCATCTGCACGACAACATTGTGATCTGAGGATAATATCTGCCAGCGTTATTTTTTTTCCTCTCTCAGAATTGGCTAATCTGAGGTGTTCAAACAAACCGGGTTTTCACGCCATATTGCTAAGCTAACACTTTTAAAGTTGTCTACTTATGCTAAGACACGAGATTTCTGTACGACTAAATCCTTTCAGGATCCTCATTTCTGTTTTTAATACAGTGCTACATTCTCACTTTTCAATTTAAAACTTCAGTCTTTCACTTCCAGAACACAGATTACAGGCTACTGAGTGAAATCTGTGACCTTTCAGACCATTCAGGCTAAACTAGCCACCTACACGCATGTCAAACTAGCCAATTAGACTCATGCTAAACTAGCCAACTACACTCATGCTAAACTAGCCAACTACACTCATGCTAAACTAGCCAACTACACTCATGCTAAACTAGCCCACTACACTCAGGCTAAACTAGCCCACTACACTCAGGCTAAACTAGCCCACTACACTCAGGCTAAACTAGCCCACTACACTCAGGCTAAACTAGCCCACTACACTCAGGCTAAACTAGCCAACTACACTCAGGCTAAACTAGCCAACTACACTCATGCTAAATTAGCCAATTAGACTCAGGCTAAACTAGCCCACTACACTCATGCTAAACTAGCCCACTACACTCAGGCTAAACTAGCCCACTACACTCATGCTAAACTAGCCAACTACACTCATGCTAAACTAGCCAACTACACTCATGCTAAACTAGCCAACTACACTCATGCTAAACTAGCCAACTACACTCATGCTAAACTAGCCCACTACACTCAGGCTAAACTAGCCCACTACACTCAGGCTAAACTAGCCCACTACACTCAGGCTAAACTAGCCCACTACACTCAGGCTAAACTAGCCCACTACACTCAGGCTAAACTAGCCAACTACACTCAGGCTAAACTAGCCAACTACACTCATGCTAAATTAGCCAATTAGACTCAGGCTAAACTAGCCCACTACACTCATGCTAAACTAGCCCACTACACTCAGGCTAAACTAGCCCACTACACTCAGGCTAAACTAGCCAACTACACTCATGCTAAACTAGCCAACTACACTCATGCTAAACTAGCCAACTACACTCATGCTAAACTAGCCCACTACACTCATGCTAAACTAGCCAACTACACTCATGCTAAACTAGCCCACTACACTCAGGCTAAACTAGCCCACTACACTCAGGCTAAACTAGCCAACTACACTCATGCTAAACTAGCCAACTACACTCATGCTAAACTAGCCCACTACACTCAGGCTAAACTAGCCCACTACACTCAGGCTAAACTAGCCCACTACACTCAGGCTAAACTAGCCCACTACACTCAGGCTAAACTAGCCAACTACACTCAGGCTAAACTAGCCCACTACACTCAGGCTAAACTAGCCACTCCGCAACTAAGCCCACTACACTCGCTAAACTAGCCCACTACACTCAGACTAAGTCCACTACTGCTCATGCTAACCAACCACTCTAATAACTACACTACACTCATACTAAACTAGCCCACTACACTCAAGCTCAAACTACCCAACTACACTCATGCTAAACTAGCCAACTACACTCGCTAAACCAGCCAACTACACTCATGCTAAACCCCACTACACTCTAAATAGCCACTAGCCTCATGAACTACACTCATGCTAAACTAGCCAACTACACTCATGCTAAAAACCAAGACATACTAAATAATAAACTCGCCCACTACACTCATGCTAAACTAGCCCCCACACTCATGCTAAACTAGCCAACTACACTCATGCTAAACTAGCCCACTACACTCATGCTAAACTAGCCCACTACACTCATGCTAAACTAGCCCACTACACTCATGCTAAACTAGCCCACTACACTCATGCTAAACTAGCCAACTACACTCATGCTAAACTAGCCCACTACACTCATGCTAAACTAGCCCACTACACTCATGCTAAACTAGCCCACTACACTCATGCTAAACTAGCCAACTACACTCAGGCTAAACTAGCCAACTACACTCATGCTAAATTAGCCAATTAGACTCATGCTAAACTAGCCCACTACACTCATGCTAAACTAGCCAACTACACTCATGCTAAATTAGCCAATTAGACTCATGCTAAACTAGCCCACTACACTCATGCTAAACTAGCCAACTACACTCATGCTAAACTAGCCAACTACACTCATGCTAAACTAGCCAACTACACTCATGCTAAACTAGCCAACTACACTCACGCTAAACTAGCCCACTACACTCATGCTAAACTAGCCAACTACACTCAGGCTAAACTAGCCAGTTATCCAACTCATACCTCTATCATCATAAGACGTTTTCTTCCTCAGAATTACTGTTCGCTGGATGATTTTTTTGTTTTGTTTTTTCGCACCAGTCTGAATAAACTCTAGAGACTGTTGTGTGTGAAAAATCTACGAAATCAGCAGTTTCTGAAATACTCAAACCAGCCCATGTAGCAACAACAACCACGCCACAGTCAAAGTCTGGAGAGAAGCCTTAAAATGTTCTGTGTAGAACATTACAAACGTTTTCCTTTTCAAAGAACCTCTTCATGAAGACCCCATAAGGCATATCTGTAGTGAATAATGAAGATGGGACTGTGAGAGAGGAAACAGTCGCACACTGTGTAGTTCTGTAAGTTGATAATGTTCTTGGTCAACAGGCGTTTGGGCAAATCGTTCATTCTGTCTCCATTAATTGCGTAGGTTTGATTACTTTTGTGGCAGTGTGCACTTTCGTCATGAACTCGATAAAAAAAATGTGTAACCCTCTTTAGACCACTTCTTTCTGCCCTTAATGAGTCTTGTGCGTAGGTGAACGCCTCTCAAGTTGTACTGTGAAAGAGGGTCTGTGTAAATGTGTCTAAGAACAATCCACTTATTGAGAGAGAGAGAAAGAGAGATCCTGGTCTTACTAAATGTTTACCTCGACACTGATTCCTGGGGGTGGTGGTGGGGGGGGATCACAATTTTTAAAACTGGGATGTTCAATCCATGTGTCTGCAGTTTCAAATATCTTCACCAACATGATCAGTCAATGAAGCAAACACGCAACATTAACTATAAAAGGTGTGAGGGAGAATTTCACAAGATTCAAGATTTTAAGATTATATTTGTTAGTTACAGTGTTGTGAAAAAGTAGCTTATCTCATAGTAAATAGTTTTAGATCTTTCAACTGCAACTAAATGTTTCTGCTAACTTGAGATCAGTTTTTCATTTACTTCTAGGACTAGGATTTACTCCTACGCTTTGGATCATTGTCTTGCTGCATAATCCAGGTACGCTCGAGTTTCAACTTACGGACTGAAGACCGGACGTTCTCCTTTAGGATTTTCTGGTACAGAGAGGAATTCATGTTTCCCTCAATTACTGCAAGTGTCCCAGGCCCTGAAGCAGCAAAGCATCCCCACACCATCACACTTCCACCACCATGCTTGACTGTAGCTATGATGATATTTTTGTTTGGTTTATGCCAGATGTAACGGGTCTTCTAAACATTTTCACTTTCGACTCATCAGTCCACAGAACATTCTCCCAAATGGTTTGAGGATCACAAAGGTGTGTTTTGGCAAAATTCAGAGGAGTCTTAATGTTCTTCTGGGTTAGCAGTGGTTTTCACCTCGCCACTCTTCCATGGATGAAATTTTTACCCAGTGTCTTTCTGATAGTGGAGTCATGAACAGTAACCTTTATAGATGCAAGAGAGGACTGTAGGTCCTTTGATGTTGTCCTTGACTCTTTTGTGACTTGCTGGATGAGTTTCTATGCTCTTGGAGGAATTTTGGAAGGGCGTTCACTTCTGTTCACTACGAGTTTTTCCATTTGGAGATAATGGATCTCACTTTGGTCCTTTGGAGTCCCAGAGGCTTTGAAATGGCTTTGTAACCCTTCCCAGACTGATATATTTCAATCACCTTCTTCCTCATCATTTCTGGAATTTCTTTCAACTTTGCCATAGTGTGTTACTGGGTAAGACCTTTTAACTTCCTGATGTTGTAGAAGTTCTATTTAAGTGATGATTTGATTGAACAGGGTTTGCAGTAATAAGGCCTGGTTGAGTCTAGTCCAGCTGAACCACATTATGATTGCAGGTTCATAGATTTGGGGAATTCGAGTCCTTTTATTATGCTAAAAACTATTTAAATTCATTTTTGTTTCTTAAAAAAACAAGTTCTCTCCCTCTCTTCAGTGCGCATGAACTGCCCGGTCCGCGACAGCACATGCGTCTGCATTTTCATCGACTTTGACTTTGTTTACTTTTGACACTCGTGTTTTGTTATGGTTTATGTCTTGTCTTCTCCGGTCTTCTTACTGGTTGTCTCTCTCACGTGTCATCTTTATTCACAGCTGTTTTTTGTTTTACCGTTGATTACATTCATTATTTAAACCCCTCACGTGTCTGTTCAGCACGAGGTATCGAGTGTCTATACCGCACTAAGGCTATTGATCCTCATTTTTTTGTTTTCATGGTTTTGACCATGTTCTCGTCCTTGTTTCTCGATTCTTGTCTAAGTCCAGTCTATGCCCGTTTACCAATCGCCTGACTCCTCACTTGTTTTTGACCACGGCTTTGCACTGCGTTCTTGGATTTGTCTGCCTCTCTCTCTTCAATAAAGCTCTTAACAGCACTTGTATCCTTCTCAAACCCATTACGTGACTCTCTCTCTCTCTCTCTCTCTCTCTCTCTCTCACATGCTTAGTAACCCAAGCTACAACCTTATGTTATTGATAAACCTCAAGGTGAGAACTTTGTGTAAATACAAAAAAAAAGGAAACCTTACACCATGACACTTCTGGACACATAGATCCAATCAACACTGTAGTTCTAACGTGATGCTCCTGATCCTAAGTAAGTGCACTGGGATTCCTTTCCATGTGTGCAGTGTTCCCAGGAATGTTCCTGTATGATTTCCTACTGTATATGATAGCAATATTTTCCTATAGCAGTCATGTTTTGTTGCTTCCTTATATTATGATCAAAACTTTTATGCAAACCTGATTGTTTGTATGTTTTTCACTGTGAGCGTTTTGATTGAAATTCAGTAGATCTGCTACCAATTTTGCTTTCTGCCAATTCAGGACTGAAATGTTTGATAAATCATCTCTGAATCATCTTAAATGATTGAACTTTCCTAAAGATCTAGGAAGGAGGACGGGCAGCCAGGTGTTAAATAGTGCTGCGGTTCTCCTGATGAGATATAAATGCGGTGCAGAGAGAGAGAGAGAGAGAGAGAGAGAGAGAACTCCACATGGTGCTCAGAGGAATAGTGAATGATGTTGTGCCCCTTGCTGGCACATCGATGTGATGAGAAAGCAATAACGAAAAAGACAAGAATAATAGGAGATGTAGATGGGGAAAAAAGAAAGAAAGAACAAGAAAGAGACAAAAAAGACTAGAGGAGGATACGGGAGAAATGGAAACGAGACATTTAGACGGATAAAAGGATTTCTTTTTTAAAAGTAGTTAGGCGAAGAGCTAAGTGTCTCACCAGGGGGTTCTCGCACAAGCGAAGCTCCCAGAGGGCTGAAGTCATAATCGGAACCCATTGATCCTGGATCTCTTTTTGTCTTGCCGCTCATGAAACATTTGTTCATCTGGCTTAGAAGGCGTCGTGTCGCACCCGTACAGCTCCAGCGCTTTGTTTTTCGTTTCGTTCTTTAAAAAAAAAGTTACTAAGGTGAGGTGCTCGGGAATTCAGGCGAACTGCACATGCACCTCTCAGTCTGCAGAAACATCTCCGAGAGAGAAGGAAAGAGTTGGTCACGTCGTGCAGACGTGACAGACAGTGACAGAAGTAGGCCGAACGTGATGGAGAGAGAAAAAGGGAGACAAAGGGAGAGAGATAAAAGGCAGGCTTGCATGAACACTTAGCATGAATCCTGCCACCTGCACCACTCCACTGCGTTCTCATCAAAATCTTTAGCATTACTTTCCAGAGCTTGGCTGGAGTTACGCAATAGGGCATGCCCTCCTTCTCTTTTTCTTCATCCCTGCCTTCCTCACTGCCTCCCTCCATTCCCCTGCCATTAGCACTCTCAATTCGCTTACTGTTGGTGTGAAATTGTAAACCTTCTTTTCTACCACTTGGCATATCCTCAAGCTGCAGTTAAGAATAGATGAAATGTTTCGCATTTGCGTGCCTTCTCGGCGCTAACGCGCTCACTGGAATTTATGCTCATTTTCAAGTGAAATCTCTTTCAGCGCAATCTTGATTTTGAACCAGTACAATTTTTCACGATTTGACATGTTGATTGCAGCCCTTCTTTAAACCCACTGAATAATTAATGCCAGATCCTCTGCTTTTGAATTATTCTGCAGTCTCGAGTACTTACTCGAGAACGCTTTCCACTAGGGATGCATAGATAGCGTCTGACACCAGGTGATCCCGTTTGACGTAAGATAAGTGGTAATTGTCACGGTAATGACCAGACGACATGACTTGACAGCGATCTGGATGGATTTCACAATTAATGATGACGTATCAAAGCAACGCAATACAAGCCACCTGATAAAACATCTTATACATAAACTCAAACCGTTAAACGTTCAACGTTCACTCCGACAGTGGGCGGGGCTTACCAGCGGTTTACTCTCATTGGTCGGTGAGGTTTGGATCGACAGCTCCCTGACAAGGAAGTAGAGACTCCAGCGGTGTGAATTTTGAAGAGCGTTCTGGATCCGGCTCTCTGTGTAGTTATACTGTTTACACTTACTTACTTAGTCAGTGTACTAGTTTGTAATTAATGTTTGAGGTTAGCTCTCACAATCATCAGCGTCATCATCATCATCATCATCCCTCCTCCTCCTCCTCCTCAACTGGACATCCGAGCTGTCGATCCAAATCTTACTAGTCAATGAAAATCTAGTAAATCACTGTTAAGCCCCGCCCACATGAGACGTTTTTTTTTTTTTTTTTTTTTTTTGCCAGAATGGTGAATGTAAACTCGTAGAGCGAGGACTTTTAACAAGACAAAACATGGTTGTCACAAGTGAAATAAACGATGTGTAATAACTGTAAAAAGCATTAGCGAACCCATCGCTTGTGATACATCAAAGCCGGGGTTGTTTATTGTATCACCTACAATCAACTTCACGTTAGTGAAACCAAGAACAGATCACATTAACCAGGTCTGTATATTGACCAGTTTTTAATTGCTTCCAAACGCCTAATTTAACACATTTATTGAAGCATTCAGGAGCAGCATTTATTTATTTATTTTTTATGTAAATTCAAACTAATCAGTTGCATACTGATACACCTCTGTACCTCTTTGTTCTATTAAACACAACCTTTTATCTCTTCAGAACATAATCTTATGTCGGGGGTTTTTGGTTCAGGGTCCGTGTTTGTTGCGTTCGTTCATTTTCTGTTTCGAAATTATATGCGAGTGAGAGTTACGGAACATTTTATTTATTTATTTATTTATGTATTTATTTTGCTTTAAAACAGTCATTATAAGAAAAAGGCGTCGTATTCAACTGATTGTCCTCGTTTCAGATTCATTTTGCGGCTCGAATTGAGGAACGGTTAATACATGAATGACCCGGACGTCGATCAGGTGACGATTAAAGATCGCTAGTATGGGATCACTACGTGAGAGAGAGGGGTGGGAAAGAAGGACGAGATCGGCAGGATTTTCTTTTTCTTCCAGATGCCAAAATTTCTTCCCATGCTGATCGTACTTTTATCATATCTTCTGTGAAAACTGAATAAGGCTCTAGAGTACACATCTTCTGTATTTCCAGGTCGACTCGGTTCATGTCGAAATGTACTGCAGTGGGCTGCGGTATTCTTTCATATCTTGGATTCATGAATATTTGATGTCGAGGCTTCGTGTCACGAAGCAAGTAGAAACAGTTAAACATGAGTAAATAAAGTAAAATCCTGTTTCTTGTGTTCTCATTTCGAAAAATATAACACAAATAATTAAATAAATACACCACCACCTTTCAACCGTTGATGTTTCTCCATTTTTCGACAATCATACTGTATGTGGGTCAGCGCTTGCGTTCTTGAATGCGTTCATGTGAGAGCTTGTTCTTCAAAAGGTGCCTTCGATCCAGATTTAATTTCTGATCATTATACAAGTGTACTTCTCAAGCGTGATCGGTGTGTGGCTTCTGATCCGATCGGAGAAAACCAAGATCTGACTGGTTCGCATTAGCAACGGGAGCATTACTAAGAGCAAAGAGTGTGAATGAGGTCTGGCCTCCTTTTGATTCATGGGAAGATGTTAGATAGGGTTACTGATAATGAATACCAAGTAGGCTTTCTTTCCCGAGGTACAGAAGCACCAGCTCACAGGTGAGTAATGAACGAACAGGGGCTCGTTCATCTCTATTCTGACCAGAGGCTAGGGAACGGACTCCATCCTTTTTTTTTTTTTTTTTTTTTTTTTTACTTGTCAACACCTGGGTGAAAACGGCCTGAAGGGAACCACACTTTGCAAAGGGTGGGTTCCATTTGGGATTAATGCGAAGAGCGAGAGTTCATGTACACAGGTGGGAGCTACGTTCTGCCGCCATCGCTCATAAGGACAGCAAATTGTATTCTATCGTCATCTGTGGAAATACCAGTACAGTAACAGCTGAAAGAGGGTCGGTGTGTGAATTTGTTTTCATTATTTTTCAATCAAGTGACAAGTGTGATTTTGCACTAATGTGGCATTAATGATTTTGGGTTCGATACAAGTACATGAGGAGGCAAGGCGCAGACTCGAAATGCGAGACCGTGAGTTGAAATCCCGACAGTGTCACAGCCAACCGTGGCCGGGAGTGAGGGGTGCAGAATTGCCCCTGCTCTCTGTGTGAGAAGGATGACATCTTTCTCCTTTGTCAATGAGGGTGACACCAATCATGGCTGTCTTTGGATGCAGAAGAGGGCGGATAGCATGTTCCTTCAAGTGTTCCTTACACTGCTCTGGACACAGCAAAAAGATGAGGAGGCTGGCTTCATGTGCCTCAGAGGAAGCACATGCTTGCTCTAACCCTCTGTGGTTGGTAGCTGCTGTATGATAGGGGAGAGCTGGCTTGTGGAGGTGTGGGGTGGATAATGTGGAGTAGTGCCAGTTGACCCAATTGTGAACAAAATACAGAAAAAAACCCCAACAAAACAACCAGCACCAGAGTTGAAGAAAACAATTCTCAGAACTTTGCCAAGGCTATTTGTATAGTGTTTACGACACTGAATGGAATGAGTAATCAGATGCTTTTCACACTTCTCCACCAGTTCTTGCATTACCTTTTCACGTTTTTTTTTTTCCCTTTGCATGATTCCGTGCTTTGTAGATTTGGTGAAAATGCAGTTTAGTCCATCAGGCCCAGTGTCCTTCAACATCCTGTCTGGACTTGATTGAGGTTCTGGGTTTCTATGGGGTTACATCTCGGATTCCTTTTACCACATTGAGAAAACCGCATAAACAGCCAGTGAGTCAGTGCACCCCAGGGACACCGAGGGAAATTTAACCTACATTCCTGACCTGCCACAAGCAATTCTGGTCTACTTTGTCCATCTACTTTCACAAATATATTCTGTAGAACACACAAGTATACACTAGATATAATTGCTAGATGGCTATATTTGGGTTCAAGCATGCAAGCTAGCCATCAGAACAACACCCAGACTCGACAGGATTGATGTTATTTGATTGACATTGGTTCTTATTTTGGAATATTTTTGAGTGATAACGTCCAGAACTCCTATGCAAAGTGAATGAAAGGTTAACAGGTCAGGTAATATAATATAATATATAATTGGAGTAAATGTCACTCAATATGATGGCTATTTAAGATTGTGAAAGGACAAATGAATCGTTTTATCACACCAGCCTATTTGTTAGCATTATGAGCAATAACACTATGGCAGACATGATGCTATTTGAGCAAGAATCTGACCGAAACCCAGTTAGATTTATTGCACATGCTTGAGATGCAGCGAGTCTCTTTGTATTTGATCCGATAAACATTAAAGCATTTGGCTTGCTGAACTGTGTTTGCAGTATATTTTCTATATGGCATATAAAGACTTGTTTGTTACTGAAACCTCAGTGGGCAGTTTGTATAATCGCTGAAGCTATTAAAGTAAGGTCAGAATCATGATTGGGTAGTTCACAAGGGCATGCGTCCTTTTATGGTCGGTTTCTTTCAGAAACTATTTTGTCAGAAGCCGCATAGGTGTGTGAGCATATGCGTGTGTGTGTGTGTGTGTTTTCATCTATTTGTACAGCGGCCCAATAGAGGGATTTTCCTCATTCAGGCTTTACTGCTCAAATCTCTGTTGGGTACTTTATCAAACCTGCAGCTTGAGTGGGGAGTCTTTACAGAGTTCACAACCTCTTGAAAAATGTGTGGGCTGCAGAACTCAAGTATGTTTGTGTGTATGTGTTTTCTGAGAAGCTTTGCCGTATTGATCAAAGTCCTAACCTCATCTAGGAGAAAGGCCAGCCGAGTTCTGGGAAATGAGATATAAAACGAGAGATTAATTGAAACATCCAGGATGCCAATGCTCTTCCCTTTTCTTTTTTTTTTTTTTGGCGATTTGTTTTTAAGTAAAAGAAGGTAATGTTTTTTTTTTGTTTTTGTTTTTTTTTAAATTTTCTGCAAATATCAATGTGAAATGTCTTTTAAAGATGAGTTACTCGAGCACTTTTCCTCAGCATGGAACTGTGCAACAGCCTGAAATTGTAGTTAAAACTTGATCAATGAAGCTTTACGGATGTGCTGACCAGTGTTCTCAGACATGTGAGAGAATTGTTAGTTAAAGCGAAAGAATGTTTAGACAAGGAATTCACTCAACAGGGTATGCTGATGACGTTGAGGTTCACCTCTGGTTTGGTTATTCATAGTTTGCTGGTTGTGACAGGTCTAGGACAAGACCAAGCTTGGCAGTGTTTCTTTGTACTTCATTGGCCTCCATTTCTTTGAGCTTCTTTTGCCTTCTTTCCTTGGTCTTCCATGTTGTTCCTTTCCTTGGTGTTCCTTGGTGTTCCTTTCCATGTTGTTCCTTTCCTTGGTGTTCCTTTCCTTAGTCTTCCATGTTGTTCCTTTCCTTGGTGTTCCTTGGTGTTCCTTTCCTTGGTTTTCCTTGGCCTCCTTTTTCTTGGTTTTCCTTGATGTTCCTTTCCTTGGTGTTCCTTTCCTTGGTTTTCCTTGGCCTTCGTGTTCTTGGTTTTCCTTGGCCTTCTTGTTCTTGGTTTTTCTTGGCCTTTCTTTTCTTGGTTTTCTTTGACCTTCTTTTTCTTGGTCATAATGATAATGAGTCTTTATTGATCACATATACATATGCACAGTGAAATTATTTTCTTCGCATACCCCAAGATGTCAGGACTTTGGGGACAGAGCGCATTGTCAGCCATGATCCAGCGCCCCTGGAGCAGAGAAAGTTAAGGGCCTTGCTCAAGGGCTCAACTGTGGCAGCTTGGCAGTGCTGGGGCTTGAACCCCCGACCTTCCGATCAGTAACCCACTGCCCCCATATTTAGTGTTCCTTTCCTTGGTCTTCAATGTTGTTCCTTTCATTGGTCTTCTTTGGCCTTCCTTTTCTTAGTCATATTTGCTTTTCCTTTTCTTGGCCTTCTTCACTTGATTTTCTTTGACCATCCTCTCCTTGGCCTTGGTATTCCTGTCTTGATGTGTATCTACGAGGTACTTTCGATCTGTGTATTGTGTTCACTGGTCTGCGTTTTGGACTATTTGGACTTTGTTTGCACCTCTACATTCATCGATGCAATGAAAGTATGTTCTGCTGTGGTCGTCCAGCTCTCTGCAGACGTTGAGTGTCATTGTTCTCCGAGCTGCTCAACCCCAAAATCTGTGTAGAACTTGTGTGTGTAGCTAAAATATTTACATCCTTAGCCATAATCCAACATTATTCAACCCTTTGTGCAACTCATTTGCAATACTACATGATAAATGGTATCTTTGCCCAACCATCAAGTATTGGCCAAGCTATCATTAATGAGACTTTGCGGCGTCTTACAACCCAACTGTAAAACCGTATCGGTGTCTGGGCATGATACCAGGGGAAATCGACTTCATTGCCTCTGATTATCAGACTGCCTTCCCACTCATCTTCAGAATGAATAGCCAGTTTCAAATCGGCCAGAGTCCACCTGATTTCCCCTGCTTTATGGGAGCTGGGTATTAAATGACGGAACTGAAGCCGTGATGGCCAGATATTAGACCAGATCGTTTTAACTCACAGTGTTTAAATGCAGTGGCCATCTGTTCACATCTTGAAGCCTAAATAAACTGACTTATTCCTTTCTCTCGTCTCTCTGTGCTGTCTTTACTTTAGCACAGATAATAAACCATTCCACACCATCCCCTCTCAGGGTTGTCCCCAGGCATAGTGATCATTTTAAAAATGCAGCCTGTGCAATCTGTTATTGTCTTGAGAATAGGTTTTACATCCTTCTTTACAGACTTATCTCTCTCTCTCTCTCTCTCTCTCTTACACACAAACTCACACAGACAAACACAAAGCTTATAGGCATATATATGACGCATATGCAGAGTCCACCAATTTTACTTTCATGTGCCCTGATGTGACATTATGAGTTTTTTTTTTTTTATATATAATGTAATGATATTAGATGACTGTTTAGCTGCTAATGCTACTAAAAGTATGTTTAAAAAAATGTATTGTGGTCTTAGCCTGTGTGGTTTTAGCATTAAATCATAAGTGAAACAATCTTGCATAAGTGGTTCCCAGCAAGCCTGTTTCTTTTTTTTTTTTCTTCTCGTGGTTGTCTTTGATTGTCGTTTACAGCTTTATATATATATATATATATATATATATATATATATATATATATATATATATATATATATATATATATAAAATATAAAAATATAGCTAGTCCATCAGTTCAAGAAGTAATTAGAAGATATAAGGAGTTACAGAGTTACAGACAACCATGCGATTGTCCTCAGTGGCCTTATCTGAGTTGCAATGCCTTCATAAAGTGTGAATGTATAAATCAGTTCCCCAGGGCTACATTATGCAGTGCTCCATATGAGAGTTTGTGCCATGTTTTCTCGGCTTGCCTTCCTTCACTGCCACTGACAGGAATAGGTAATTTTAATGAGAGATTTTTTATTTATTTTATTTTTTTGTTCTGCCTGACAGAACTCGGGGTATTTTCTCTCCTATTGTGCCATCCCACATGAGTGTGTCTTTATTATGTGGACTGTTTTATGCACTGTAGCTGTTTGCTCATGCCTTATGCACCGGAGAGAGCCCTAAGTCATAGGGACACACACTGGTCATCAGGCATGTGACATTTTCCCAGAGCGCTGGAGCACAGATGGCCTCTAATGTGTCAAGTCGCGTCTGTATCATCATACACGGCTGCCAGCACTTCACGGTAAGCGTTACAGGCTCGTGTGTGTGTGTGTGGGCGGAGTCTGGTCGACAGGATAGATAGGATCAAGTGTTAAATGTCAGTCTCGATGTGTCTCGCACGTCTACCTTGTTTTCTACACTCTCGGTGTGAATAGAAGCAAATCAACACCAAGCACAATGTGTCAATCCATTGAGATGATTTCATTCAAAGTTGCGCCCCGAGATTTCGATAGAAACATGATGTTCCAAGGAGTGAGGTTTGTCTGTTACCGCCACAGATTTACAGAGATATTTTACATCCCCGTATTCGGTCTTATCAAAATAAGAGTGTGATTCTGTATATGAATCGCCTTTTAAATGACAGCACTGTACTTTCACATGCATTTTGCAGCATCGTTTTTTTCCATCCCACAATAGCAACTTAAGATCCTCACTTCTACTTCGTGTCTACCCACACTCTGTACTACACTTACTGACTCACGAAATAATTCTGCATGGGCTTTCGAATGTGTGTAGAGAGACAGGACGGAAGCCTTCCATTCAAACTCTTACACTGAGTGTATACTGAAGGAGAGGTGAATATACTGCCCATAGAGAAGCCTTTTTTGAAGTTCTGGAAGCTTCAGGCAGGTAATGGTTGGGGTATATCCAGAGTCATATGGGTATAGCCCATGAACATTGAGCGCAAGGTACAGTAGGAATAAATAAAAATTGGACAAAAGTCCATCTCAGAGCTCGATACAGACACCTACTGGCATGTTTGGGAAGGTGGGAAGAAACTGGAGAACCTGGAGGAAACACAATCAGACTTTTGGAGAACTTTAGATCGGACTAGGGACTCTGGAGCTGTGAGGTGGCTACCTGTCGAGCCGATTTAATGTACTTGAGGATAAGGGTACAGTGGCCTGTTAGTGCAAAACATATTAACATTCCGAAAAAAAAATGACCACAAAGCTAAAAACTCATTCTAAAACACAATATCACTAACTTAAAATGGAAACACATGCTTGTTGATGACTGGACATGGTTTAAGAATTGAACTTTTACAGTCTAGTTAATCTAGTGAAAAAGATTTGTTGTGTTTCTGAATTTGTTAAGTTTTTGTTGTTTTGTTGTGTTTCTGAATTTGTTATTATGTTTTTGTTGTGTTTCTGAATTTATGTTTTTTGTTGTGTTTCTGAATGTTATTTTGTTTTTGTTGTGTTTCTGAATTTATGTTTTTTTGTTGTGTTTCTGAATGTTATTTTGTTTTTGTTGTTGTGTTTCTGAATTTATGTTTTTGTTTTGTTGTTGTGTTTCTGAATTTGTTATTTTGTTTTGTTGTTGTGTTTCTGAATTTATGTTTTTGTTTTGTTGTTGTGTTTCTGAATTTGTTTTGTTGTTGTGTTTCTGAATTTATGTTTTTGTTTTGTTGTTGTGTTTCTGAATTTGTTTTGTTGTTGTGTTTCTGAATTTATGTTTTTGTTTTGTTGTTGTGTTTCAGAATTTGTTTTGTTGTTGTGTTTCTGAATTTGTTGTTTTGTTTTGTTGTTGTGTTTCTGAACTTGTTATGATGTTTTTGTTTTGATGTTGTGTTTAGTTGTTGTTACATTTTCTGATTGCAGTTGTGTTTTTGGATTGTTCATGTATTTTTGCTCTTATGGGCCACTGTACAAGACAAATAGGGCGGCTGTGGATCAGGTGCTAGAGCGGGTCGTCCACTAATCGTAGGGTCGGCGGTTCGATTCCCGGCCCACGTGACTCCACATACCGAAGTGTCTTTGCTCGAGACGCTGAACCCCAAGTTGCTCTCGATGGCAAGTTAACGCCTTGCATGGCAGCTTGCATGAGTGTGTGGGTGAATGAGACACAGTGTAAAGCGCTTTGTAGAACCGCCAGAGTTAAAAAAGCGCTATACAAGTGCAGACCATTTACCATAAATCTGTATAATCTGAGCTTATTTGATCATATATGTATAACGTCAGAGAAATCATTGAATTTTGTCCTAAACCAGTCTCCAACTTTGAGGTGCTGTGGATTGTTGAAGTTTTGCATATGTGCCTCGTTGACTCTGACTTTACCGTCTTTCTCGGAGACAGCTCTCGCTGTCATAATTAGTGGTGTTTGGGTGACTGTCCCTGTCTTTTCACTCCTCAGCTGCCAGCATGATTGACACGCATTCTGCCACTGATTCATCCAGAAGCCGTGACTAATTACCATCTCTTTCCCGTCGTCCTTTACCATCCCTAATACGAAGAGAGCGATGCTGCTCCACGTCAAACGTCAGACACCGGCAAAGCCGATATTAGCTGTTGCTGCACAATGTCGAGCTTTTGTGTTTTTCTTCTCTCCCTCCCTCACGTTTTTCCGCTCTCACAATGTGAGAATTGGTGATTATAGGTCACTCCTAGTGCACTTTTGTGTAATTAGGAGTTTTAATTAAGGCCCTCGACCCAATAGAATTAAGCGAAGCTTCTTTTTCTGAAGTGTGCCTCCTTTCCGCTGGCCTTTTATACGGGAGGCTTCTACTTCGGTGTGACATCACACAAAGGCAATTAAGTCCATTCATATAGTCCAATAAGTTCATTTATTTTACCGTATATTTCTTTCCATTCTTCCCGAGTGCAGTTCCGTGTCCGCTCTACAAACCAGCTTGTGACTCACAAAGGAAGCACAATATCTTATAAGGACTTCTTAGAGAGTTTTTTCTCGTCGCAGTTTGGGTTAACTCACACCCTCTTTGTGTGTTGTTTCGCAGCAGGACTGCCTGTCAAGAGGCTGAGTTGTAAGATGCAACTTGTAGCATGTATTGAACTGCTACAATGGGGCATCTGGATCTTGAAGGGTGGAAGAGGTAACTCTCGGCATGACGTCTTGTACTCCGGTTTATATAAGAACCACGCGGCCGGAAAGGGAAACCAGAGGGCAGAAAGTAAATGTGTTCAGATCTTCCACTAAGAGTAATTACATAGATTCAGTATTTTACTGCAGTGGCAGCCTTTTCAAAACTTTCTCTAAACTTGATTGATGAATGAAGAGCATATTTGACACAACCATGGGAACCTTACTGGCTTTTTAATCCTTTACTTTTATTTTATTCGTCTCTAGCAATAAGAGCTATTTCCTCCACAGCGAATATACAGTCCCCTCTGAAAGTATTGGAATGGCAAGGCCAGTTTGTTTTTGTTTTTGCTATATATTTACAGAATTTGGCAGACGACCTTATCCAGAGCGACTTACATTCATTTCATTTATACATCTGAGCAGTTCAGGGTTAAGGGCCACGCTCAAGGGCACAACAGAGGTGGCTTGGCGTTGCTGGGGTTTGTACTCACGACCTTCCAATTGGGGGGTGGTTTGGGGATTGGGTTCTCCCTTCAGTTTCCTCTTCAGGAGATGAAATGCTTCTGATCTGGATTAAACTCTGGTTATTAACTTGGCCGGTTTCAAACCTTCCACTTTTTCCCCATGATGAAGTCCTTTGTTGAGTTGGCAGTGTGTTTCGAATCATTGTCTTGCTGCCTGATGAAGTTCCTCCTGATTAGATTGGACGGATTTCTCTGTAAACTGGCAGACAGAATGTTTCTGTAGACCTCTGATTTCATTCTGTTGCTACCATCACGAGGACATCGACAATAAAGATTACCGAACCTATTCCGGAAACAGAGCCATGCAAGCCCAATCCATGGCACTAGCTCCAACATGTTTCACAGATGATCTTATACGTTTTGGATCATGAGCAGATCCTTTCTTTCCATCAGTTTTGTAGAGGTTAATCTCCGTTCCAGGGGTTTTGTGGCTCATCTCAGTCTGTCGTTGCGAATTCCAATCTGGCTTTCCGATTCTTACTGCTCATGGGTGGTTTCCATCTTGTGGTATGTTCTCTATATATGGTGGCTAATGATAACTTCACCCCTGCCCTGTGGAGGTAGTTGGTGATGACACTAACTGTTGATTTTTTTTTTCTTTCACAGCTCTCATAATGTTTCTGTCATCAACTGTTGTGGTTTTTTTCTTGGTCGACCTGTTCCATATCTGGTTGTTACTAAACCAGTGGTTTCTTTCTTTTTCAGGACATTCCGATCCATCGTCTCGTAGTCATCTCTTGACCTCCAACCCAAACCTCTTCACCGCATTCATTTTGTTTATTTGAAAAAAGAAAATCAGGGAAAAAACAAAGGATGCTTTGTATTTTATTAGTTTTTCTTGGCACACACTAAAATAGTAAATAAAATATTTTTAATATTGATTTTTTTATTTATTTTTTTCTTCACATGAATAGTGTCAAAATCAAATATTCATGAATCCAGATATGGAGAAATTAGTAGTATTCCCAACAGAAGTATTCTGTTCTACAGACTGTTCTTTGGGTAAGATGTGTACTCAGGGATCTTATTCTGTTTTCGTGAAAGATCATATTTCATTGTTTTAAAGCCAAAAACTGTTTCAGACATCCCGTTTGCAAATTGACCGGACTCCATTGACTGATCTTCAAGGGTTAAAGCGTTAGGAATTTGAATTAATGGTGAAAACGTGTCTTTTTCTCTGTAGTGTCTGGTTTTCGAAGATGCACCCAATGGAGTGAAAGCAGGCTTGGTGGCTGGCATGCAAGTGGTCATGATTCCCGATCAGAACATGGACCGCAGACTTACACAGGAAGCCACGCTGCTGCTCGACAGCATGGAGGACTTCAGACCCGAGCTCTTCGGTCTTCCTGCTTACGATAAAACGCCGTTTCATGCCTCAGCGTTCCCATAATCGTCGATCTAAAATGGTATTAAGCTGTTATGAGATGCATCAAGCGCAGTTCTTATGAGACATGTAAACACTGTTGACAAGTTAGTCATTGTGATTTTTTTCTTTTTTTTTAAATGTAATTAATACCAGGTTTCCACTCGTATTAGGTTCGATTGTTGTTTTTACTTGGAGATGTTTCAAGGGACGAACTGAATGTACAGTTCAATCTCATAATCAATATAAAGAAAACGAAAACAATGCTCTGTTTGTCTATTATGATTCAGGACAAAGTGTAGGCGTTTGGCCGTGCTCGTTATGCTTTGCTGGAAATTCGATCGAACGCGAGCGTAATCTGATTGGTGCAGCTCAGTGAGCCAATCACAAGCCTTGATCTCTCAGCGCACTCATTATGCGCTCTCGGCGCCGACGGCTTGAACGGCACCCAAACTGATTTTGATTATACCGCTCAATTAGGCGCAATCAAGCCATTAGGCCCCATCGACGTTTTTTTTTTTTTTCCTCTTGCACTTTACCCCCCCCTTTGCTAAATTAGTCACGGTAATGGTTTACTTCTATATTTAACACACCAATGATACGTTGTCCAAAGGCAGTGTAAATCCTCAATTATCGTCATGTACATAATCAAGCATTTCATTCATCCTTGTTTCCGTTTTTCGCGTTATGTCAGGTAGCAAAGCGTTCCTAATTCTCATTCTTTTATTCTTTATTTTTTTTTTTTCCTTTTTTCATTAAACTGCTTTTTCAGCTCTTCAACACCCAGAGGGTTTTATTAAAATGCCAAAGACATTTTAAAGTTCCATGCAGCGTAATCCAATAAAAAGGATCTGAGCGACCGGGCATCTTTCATACCTTGGTTAGGCTGCTGTACGTCGCTCTTCTCCCCTCGGAGGGGTCCGAGACACTGTCTGCTCTCTCTGTGAGAACCCTCAGGGATGAAACACATTTCCATCTCCTCTTTTTACTCTGTGTAGGTTATGGATCTTTCATCTTGTCATGCTTAAAGACGAGGTGGGGGTCGGGGGTGGGGTTCTGGAAGGCTTGTTCTTCAGCGTGACTCTTACCCATGGGTCTTTTACATGCTGTTCTGCACAGGAAATCTGAAGGCAGGGGTTTGAAGTGCGAGAGCTGCCTGAGTGTGTGTTTGGGTTGGAGCACAACAAATCGGTATCTTCATGAAGAACAGATTTGCAACATGAAATGAACAAAAACGTCTTGGCCCAAAAAGAGTGTTTGAAACAATGAAGTGCATTCGCAATACATGTGTTAGTTTGATGAACGAGCACATAACACACCAGAAGAACAAGAAGGCTGGTTATAACAAAGAGCCATTTGTATGTTACTGCTTGTGTACACGACAACAACAACAAAAAATAAGTGAAGAAAAGGACTTAGCAGGTGGTGTGATAAATGAAGCCGATGCGTGGGAGAGCATCTAAACAACTGCTTTTCTCAACTCATAAATGTGTGAATTGAACCATGGGTTGTTTCGATCACCTGTTTGAGGAGAAAAACGAACCTGACACTCGCACCATGATACAAATAACTGATTCATCTCACTCACTGTCCACTGGAACGGGAACACCTTTACCCCTGCTCTTTCATGCAGTTATCAAATCAGCCAATCATTTGGCAGCAGTGCAATCCATCTGATAAAAGGTCAAGAGCTCATCATAATCAAACATCATCATGCGGAAATAAAGATGATCTCGGTGACTTTGGTCATGGTTGTTGGGGCCAGATCAACAACTGGTCTGAGTATTTCAGAAACTGGCGATTTCCTTGGATTTTTACGCCCGACAGTCTCACAAAATAAGTGGGGGGAGCCACCTTGTTTATGAGAGAGGTCGGAGAAGAATGAGCGCACTGGTTTGAGCTGACAGCAAGGCTACACTAAGTCAAAGGAACACTCTTTACAACCGTGCTGAGCAGAAAAGCATCTCACATTGAACCTTGAGCCGGATGGGTTTCGACAGTAGAACACCACACTGGGTTCCACTCGTGTCAGCTAAGAACATTAATCCGAGACTACAGTGGACACGAGCTCATGGACTTTTGAAGATTAGAAACAGACTGTCTGGACTTGTGAGAGACTGTTCTGTGTAAAAATCATTATACTCAAACCAGCCTTGAAATCTGGCACCGTCAACCATGCTAAGTCGCCGAGATCACATTTTCCCACCATTCTGATGTTTGACCTGCACTGCTGCCACATGATTGGCTGATTGGATAAGTGCTTGAATTCCAGTTCAACAGTTCTGAATCCCGCCACTTTCTGCACTCAGCCGAAGAGCAATCCGGATGACTAGCGTGATTTTTATGTTTCAAGCTAAAAATTCAGCTGCCATATAGTTTAGTCACTTCATACAGAAGTCAGTTCATGGTTAAAAATCCTGACCGAAAATAAAGATGCTAGCCAGAGTCGAGTGATGCTTTTAATCACAACGCAAGGACAGAACACCTCAGCTCATAGCCAAACCGTCCACCGAAGATCTAGTGCTACATGTATAACATTATTAGGACACAATAAGGATTTTGGTTACACTGTTGTCCCCTTGTCTGACAAGATCATTTTCCTCAGTCTGTATTAACGCACTTAACTAGCTCACCAGATCACATAGCCAACTAAAGCATGGGGCACGGGAGCTTCCATAAAGAAGTGAGAAATATATCTCTCGTTTGTACACCCCTGCTGGTTTTGTTGTTGTTGTTGGACTGGACTTTTACTTCAATTGTCAATCATCCTGTAAGCCTGCGAGCCGTTCCTCCTGTTAGCTGTTCACTGACACACATTCTTTTCAATTGCAAGGCAGTCAAAATAGCAAGGCAAACTTCTTTCACGCTGGCGGATAGACGAAATGATTTTTGTATGCGAGTGAAATGGAATATCATGTGGAGTTAGAAGTAGTATGTCAAAATCGCTGTACTTTGTAAATTAAGCCATTAGTTTGGTCATGTTGTTGGAAATACAACCAGTTACTTAGAAAATACCATGGGCAGGTACTAACATAAATGTTTTTAAAAACCCGGGTGATGTAGCTGAGGTTGAGGAACTGTCAGAGTCAGAATTCATACAGCATGCTGATACTGCTGGCTTTTTTACCTCTGGGTCCCCGTCCCCCCCATGTTTCCAGAGGCATATTGGTAGGGTTCATATTTAATAAAGGAACAAAAAACCTTCATGTATATTAAATCTATACTCATATGAATATTTAGAGCACTGAACAGCTACAAATACAAATATTGGTGTACATAAGCACCTGCAGTGCACAGTCAGCACCATGATTTCAATTAATGTCCAATATGAATGATATGGGTGAATAATCACTGGGTCAAATAAATAAGATGGAGTGGCACATAGAGGAAGTGAGAGGTATGATGTGCCTGAAGATGAAAAGTGGGGAATCAAGACTCGATGTGTCAGAACGAAGAAATGGAAGAAGACAAGTCCATTCGAAAGGAAGACACATTACTGAGAGGCTGAAAAATGATACAACAGAAGAGCAGAAAGCGGCGTGCTATATGGCATGCTGAAGAGGTTTAGATCACAGCGAAAGAAGATGACTGAGAGGAGACCCGGATTACTCCGCTTCCGCTGTTCAAGCCAAGCTCAGACGGACAGGTGGAACTGGAACCCCACAATTCATCTTCAGTGTCGGCCTTTCTTTTCCGTCCGGGTTTAAGAAGAAAAAATCGTCCCTGTGACAAACGTAGAACCTTGTGGTGTGCGTGAACTGACTTTTCAAGCCTTTTTTTGTGTGATCCCATGGTTCAAGTGAGGAAGAAATGTATCCAATAAAGTGCAAGTCCATGAAGTACCTTTAAAGTGCTTCTTCAGCACTGAGAAGAATGCATCATAAAGAGGAGTATGTCCAAAATGTAAGATTATGGAAATGTGACATTTATTCATTTGGCAAAATGGACTTGCTTGTAATATAATTAATATAATCAGGGGTTCCAAGTGCCAAGAGCACTCGACGGCAAAATGTGGAATCACCCTCTTGGATGTTTTTCCCCTGATGATAAATGAAAATTCGCATATTTTACGAAGTGCTGACACCGGAGACTCCTTCCAAAATCCATAAACGTCTCCGTACAGAAAATGTTACCATCCATCCATCCATCCATGTTCTTGTACCGCTTATCCTACACAGGGTCACAGGGAGCCTGGAGCCGATCCCATGTCTTTGGACTGGGGGGAGGAAACCCGCAAAGCACGGGGAGAAAATGCAAACTCCATACACACAGGGCAGAGTCGGAAATCTAACCCCCGACCCAAAGATGACTGTACAGAGGCACTTCTAGGGCATTTTTGTTGGATGGAGGCCAATGAACAACAATGAGCTTCTCTCATAATGGCGACTCAATGATATCTTGAGCTTTCAAACAGAAGCCAAAGAACAATAGACAAAAACCAACCTACTTTGGAAAAGAAGTGCATTTATTTGCCCGAGAGAACAAAGATAAGATGCTTTGCAGTTGTGGTTAGATGAGTTAAATCAGACACGTAACAGCTGAGTGCTATTCATACGAGCTTGATTAAAGAATGAAAGCATTTAGCAGACGGGAGACAAAAATGAGAGATTTGAAGAACAAAAGACAGCGAAGATGCGCAGGGAAAGTGCAGCCGCACCCCTATGGATTTAATAGCAGCATTATTAGGCATTTACACACCCACACAGCCATACATAACAGCTCTGTGTCTTGCTTCCATAACAAAATGGAACTATGATGAGGAGGCCTCTGTAATACACAGTCATACATGCCTAATCATATTAACCATCCAGTGGTCTCAATTACTTCTTATATAATTATAATTACTGCTGGATGGGAATGCAAATTCATTTATTATTCAGCATCGAGTTGGCTCGAGTGTCCTTGTGCTCTTGAAAGCACTTGGAGTTTGAAGGTGAGTGCGGAAATGCAAAGACAGAAATAACTGGATAGTGGTATAACGTTTATTTATTTATCTATTTTGTATATATATATATTTAAGTTTGATCAGCAATTCTCAGCACATATCACGGGAAGCCTTATGAAGCTTTGCTTTAAGTTCCACACCACAGGAAGGGCAGTCTGGAGCACTAGCAGTGTGAAATACTACATCATAACGCAGCCTCCTTAGAAATAATGCGCGGGGGGCGAATTTTCCGAGTAGTCTGGGAGGTACGGAGACCCAGAGCAATTAGTGTGCTTTATGTACGGGGTGTATAAATGGGCCTATCAGTGAGCACTTAAAAGAAGAAGGGTCCTGTTGTATTGGGCTTTGAAGCATCAAGCTGAGAGGAGTTGTCATCGAGCTTCAAAAAAAGCTTTGGCAGTTTAACTTAGTATTCAATTTACTCGCTCTGTCTCTCGCTGTTTTTCATACACATGCACACTTCACTGTCTCTTTTCAAGTTCTCACACTTCACTACCGCCAGACGTTTGAAGCAAACAGTCAATAGCCTTCAACGTGGACAGAAAAGCAGGTGAGTATACTTCCGGGTGAAGAGCAAGAAATTATTATGCAAATATATGAGGAATTTTAACCTGTACCAATCACAGCAGTCACACTGTTGCGGCTGGTGAAGCTCGGGAAAATTGCTGATGTATAATGTAAATGTATAAGTTTGTTTTTATAGGCTAACAATGAGGGTAAATGGATTGAAAACTTATAACCCCAATAACCATCCATCCATTTTCTATAGCGCTTATCCTTACTGGGTCACAGGGAACCTGGAGCCTATCCCAGGGAGCATGGGGCACAAGGACGGGGTACACCCTGGACAGAGTGCCAGTCCATCACACAATCACATACACACTCACACACCCATTCATACACTACGGACACTTTGGACACGCCAATCAACCTACCATGCATGTCTTTGGACTGGGGGGAACCGGAGTACCTGGAGGAAACCCCACGGGGGTTTGCACGGGGAGAACATGCAAACTCCGCATACACAGCACCACGGTGGGAATCGAACCCCGGACCCTGGAGGTGTGAGGCGAACGTGCTAACCACTAAGCCACAGGAATAATGCCACCGTGTGAAAATATGTATTACTCGCAAAGAACCACAAAAAGCAATACAAGCAATACATATAGTTTGCGGTATAGTAAAAGCGGCATGTCCGATTTTTAACGTGCGACTCAAGAAGCCGGCAAAGATAAACTAGACCATCTGCCGAAAATCGATATCTTTCATACAGATGGTCATCGGGACAAGTCAGAGGACTGTGTCTGTCCCTAAATGTTTTTTCCCTTCGACACGCTAAGCCTTCTTAATCCGACAACTATTATTAGAGTGAATTACCCAGCAATCGTTTCACATTTTGAAATTTCAGCCTGACTTTCTTGACTGTCTGAGCACTTAACATTGTTCCCTGTAGAATGAAGACTATTCTTATGTGCTCTTATGTGCTCAGTTTGCACTGACCTGCCAATGCCCCCTCAACACGTTTCTTATCGCCACATGAATACCCTCAATGTTTAATTTCACTCCATTTTTTATTTCTGTGTTGGGTTTATTTGGCTTTTATTCATGCAGAGACCTGGGTTCATTAAAGTTAATAGCTTTCATGATGCTGGTTATCAACTTTCTCAATCAACCCAGATTTTAACCCTGAATCAATGTTTACTCATCGTACGTGTGCACATAAACGCCAGCCGGTTGCAGCAAACAGCCATTAGCGTTCAACGTGGAGGGGGAAAAAAAAGCAGGTGTGCATATTTCCGGGTTGAAGAGTGAGAAATTATTATGCGGAAATATGAGGAATTTAAACCTACATTACATATATATATATATATATGATATATATATATCAGTCTGGGACAGTATATTAGGACAGAAATAATGGCACTGCATGAAAATATGTACCACTCGCAAAGAACCGTAAAGCAATACACAGCAAAGATAAACTAGACCATGTGCCGAAAACCGATAGTCATTGGAAAAAGCAAGGGGATTGTGTCTGTCCCTAAAAGTTCTTCCTCTTCAAAGTGCATTTATTACTTGTGCTTCAAGCTCCACAAACGGTGAAGCCACCTCTACAACCCCTAAAGGGTTAACTTTGATTTATATCACTTTGCTCACAGCTGATTGGTCCAAATTGGGTTAGGGTTTTCTTAGCCAGATTATTGGCTGTGTAGCGTAAGTTACCATGGCGATGAAACCTGCTAAGAACCAGCCCACCTTGTTGAGACCGAAAAAACAATTTGAGTTTGCTCAAATTAAACTCAAACTTACCTGGGTAGCCACAGAAACTGGCTTCATGAAACAGGCCTCAGGTCATTATTTAAAAAAAAAAAAAAAAAAAGGGTTGTTTTTGCTTTTACGGATTTTTAGATAAACAAGTATATCTTATCCCTACCGCTTATTTGCAATTCGCTGGAAAGTTCTATGTTGTCTCGGTTTAATTGCAGGAAATTATGCAACTATCTTTTAATTAATGTCAGTGGACTTGTAGACATTACGTTTGAAGTAGTGATAATAGCTACATGTCGTCTGCATGCTGATGAGGTCTAATGCTAGATTTAATCCTTAAACTAGCTATAGGAAGAGTATATAGATTAGATGTTAGAGGGTTTGTATTTTGTAATAAAGGTAAAAAAATCAAACAAACCCATAGTCCTTAAATGAATCTGTTACGTAAGACAAAAATGTACGCATTTTAGTCATATGAAGGACTGTGAAAACGCCATACAATTGTTCATGTCAAAAAATGTCCTAAAAATGTCAAGCAGGAGCTCTGAAGACAACTTTCCAGTTGTTTTAATGTTAGAAAGTCAGAGGAAGCTCAAATTCATTTGTATTTTTGGAATACAGAAAAATTGTATGCTAACTGGAAATGCTAGCACCTCACTTCTGGATTTCACCAAATACACTTCAGAAAGCTGTCATGAATTCCAATGTAAGTGCATAACGCTTCTAATGAGTCTTTATTACTCACATATACATTAGAGCACAGTGAAATTGTTTTCTTCGCATACCCTATGTTAGGAAGTTGGGGTCAGAGCACAGGATCAGCCATGATACGGCGCCCCCTAGAGCAGAGAGGGTTAAGGGCCTTGCTCAAGGGCCCAACAGTGGCAGCTTGGCTGGGGCTTGAACCTCCGACCTTCTGATCAGTAACCCAGAGCCTGAACCGCCGAGCAAACCGCTGTTTGCTGTTAGCCCTTAATTAGTTGGTCTATTTTTACCCTGCATTTTATTTGTTTCGTTGTGAAGTGTTTTCTTCTTTGTTATTCCAGTTTGTGAATATGGATGATTCTAGTTTGTTGCTTCCTGCTTGTTTATTGACCCACTCAATGGATTGTGGACTTTGGTGATGATACTTGGACTGCCTGCAATAAAATATCTGCTTGCATCCTGCCCCTCACTCCTGCACACTACAAAAACAATGCAGTACAAGATCATGTGATTAGGACCAGTTTTTAAACCAAAGCAACATGCAGCTTCAGTGTGCACACGGCCATACAGTATGTATGTTTGTTTGTTATACATATACATACTTAGTTAGAATTTTATGTCTGTCAGTTGCATAGCCTATTTGCAGTGGCTTTGTGAATGTGTGTGTGTCCTGCTCATAACATCCACTCCTGGGTCAATCCTGAAGTACAGGTTCACTTGTTTTCCAAGTAATAACTACCCATGGGGTCTGGCATGGTCAAAAGACCCTTGATCAAATTTTTCGACCTTTATAACCTTCCAAACGATTCCATCTTCTCTTTTCCTTTGGCTAAAGCCCCTGGGATACCAGAATGGCCTATCTATCACTCTATGACCCCAGCTTTGGACAGTCTGATGCTTTTACGCTTGCTGAGATGGCAATAAATTGAGAGCCTACAAGACAGTGAATGGACAAGACCACTATCTTTCTGGCTTTTTATATAAATACTTCCAATGTTGGTATGAAATGATTAGATGGTGCCTGGGAAAACTGCATACTTTAATAATTGACATTTATCTACTAGAGCATGGGATGTCAACTGGCGGACTGTGGTCTGGATTTGGACCCAAGAAAGCAAAGTATATAGAACTGAGTACTTAAAAATATAGTGTAGCAGTGCTGATAAAACAAATGGGGAAGGAATGGGGTAATGGCTGTAATTCAGCAACTCTTATAGAATGTTTGGACGGAGAAGAACGCATTTATTCTTTTGGTCAAACTCAACTTGGGTCTGTGGTACTAGTCAAAAGTGTTAACACAAAGTGGCACTATGAAACAAAACAATTTAGCCATAGGTCAATGCTAATCATGGTTGAGAATTAAAGGGTATGTTATTATGCTAATTACTTATTAGGACATTTTGTTATAAAGGAATCTTATGTAATTCTCCAACCATCCCATCTGACCATCGAATTATTGACTTAAGAAGTTCTTTCTGGTTGGAGATGAAACCGGCAGGAAGGTAGATCTCCAGGAAAAGACTTGGTGACATCTGCTCTAGAGGATCATTTTCCTTCCAAGTCATACACTACACAGGAAAATACAATTCATTATAATAAATTCTAACCATCTCTAATCCAAGAATGTGTTTGGACATCATTATTTGTTGAGCCCCGGCCTGCAGACTTGCTTCTTTAACCCCCGAGTAAATAACTGGTTTGCAATCTTGAAGAGGGATCTCATTTAGCCATACAGATGGATGGCACTCTCTAATCAAGAACCTCGCCAAGAACTGCTTGCGTTAATGTGATTTGTGTGCCTGTTTTGGCAGTCTATAACTGAGTTGGATGCCTATGATGCAAGGCAGATGCGAAGGCAGCTGAAGTGCCTAATGCACTACAGTGGTCTCATAAGGGTCTGGCCTCACAGCATGTACAATTAGAAACATGCAGGGTGTTTAGTACTTGGTGGGTGTGGGTGTGTGATTGAGTGAGGACTTGTCGGGAGTAATCAGCGGAGGTGTGTGTGTGACGAGTTTCACCTGGTGTTAATATCAGCACTCAGCGAGCCTGACGGGAACCCCACGCTAGAGGGAAGGAATTCAAAGCAGCCTGCTAATCAATGTCATGTAGATGTGAAGGGGTGGTAGAGTGAGTGGAGACAAGCTTGCAGTGGTAAAAGGACCTCACACAGAGAGACACACACACACTGTACAGTTATCTGATGACATTGAAGTCGTTTAGTAAGATGATATGTACAGTGTAGTGCATGTGAAATTCTCCAGAACATTGTGGTGGTGTTGAGATGATTTTACTGTGCCATGTTTTGGTACGTAAACTGGACAATGGGACGTGTGCACAAACAACAGAAGCGTAAAGTGCAAATGCAAACTGATTTCAAATGCAAACAGCAGATTGTTTAGCACAGAAACACCAGCATTGGTATCACCTTTATTTGCTGTGGAAAGATTTTTTTGTCAACATGTGACTGGAGTAGTTCGAGAACTCGGCAACGAAGGATTCCAAGCTGAACAGAAGACATAAATTCTTCACGGAGGAATTCGTTTAAAGAGATCAGGATAAGGTAACATTAACTGACATAAGCGTTGATGATAAACAGCTAGATACCCTCCTACCCAGCAAACAGGGGACGTCCCCTGGATGTCGCGAACATCCACTTAGGTCCGCATTTGGTCCGTTTTATAGCGTTCGCTGGCGGACGTTCCGAGGACGTCAGAGTCATAACGTAAAGCATAACATTACTGAATGTGTTCATTTCAACGAAGGTCCCCTAAGCTTCCTGAATGGCCGTTGGACGTCCTGTGAACGTTCACTTCAACGTCCGTAGGACGTCAAGGGGACCCTACACATGAACGTTCGCGGGACATCCTTAGAGGTCATTTAGGGGACGTCCTGGGGACCTTTTTTGTCAGCTGGGTAGTTGGTAGCTGTGGTGTAATAGGAGAGAGTTAGCAGGAGGGTAGAAAATGGAAAATGACCAAATTGGAGGAACGTTAAGCCTTGGAAAAAAAAAAAAAAAAAAAAAAAAAAAGAAAGACCATGTCACGGTTTGTAAGAAATATATAAATAATTAAATGTACATCAAGCACCTGTCTGAGCACTGGAACTCAGCTGATGTATAACAGTTGAAAGAACATTTGTCATTGTTTCATTTTTAAACCATGTTTTGGAGCACAGAGCCACAAAGGACAAAAATCACGTCACTATCCCGTTACTTAATCAGCTCTAACAATAAATATTCCAACTACTCAGATGGTAATATTCCTCTAAGACGTGACTTAATTTGGTTTCAGTTTATGTATTTCACATTAGAGAACTTCATGATCGTGATTGATGGCCTCATTTAGCATGCAGAGCTTTATGGACTGAAAATGGCAGGGATAGAAGACTTTCGGTAATGATACACACATTCCGTTTAATTCTGTTCAACAGTTTGATCTTAAAATCTATCACACAGGAAGGACACACAGCCTCAGGTAGGAATTAACTTTTAGTTTCGCCAAAGCTGTTGGTTTCACCATGCTTTGAACAGATCGAGATTAATTACTGTTTGATATGGCGAATGGGTCCATGTACACTGTCAGGTTCAAATAGCAAATGAGTGATAAAGTGAGCGTGTGGATAAACATGCAGTCCAGTGTATGGATCAATTCAGGAATGTGTAGAACATAGGTTCTCAACCGTGGAGTCGCAATCCCACGTGGGGGTCACCGTAGAAACGAGTGCACCTTATATTTACTAAACCAATGTGTCACAACAGGTTAGCGGGTATAGATGCGAATGCAGAAAGAGTTTATTAAGGTAACACAGGTTTAAAAAAAAATCGAAATCAGAAGGCAAGGTCGTAATCCAGAAACAAGAAAGTTCATGCAGAGTGTAAACCAATCAACAAGGGTAAAACCAAAAGTCAAAAACCAGGGAGAGAGAAAGATCAAAACCAGAATAGCAACAAAACAGTGAACAGCTTGGTAAGTCAGCTATGGACACAGTGAACAATACTTCGCAGTGAGAATGTGAACTCCCTTAGTCCCTTAAATACTGTAAGGTGTGATTGTTCTCAGGTGTGGGTGATTAGGAATCAGCTGACTGAGTACATTGTGTGGATCTGTAGTTCATGGCGGCCATATTCTTAGGCCATGTTGCATTCTGGGAAACAGAGTTCTCTGTGGCTGTAGGCATTTAACTGATACAATGTCCATTCGTTCATCTTCTACCGCTTACTCCTTTTCAGGGTCATGAGGCTATTCCTGGGAGCATCTTGGCACAAGGCGGGGTATCCAATCCATCACAGGGCACAATCTGATACAATGTGAAAAACTGAATGCTAGTGTCCCTGATGTATGTTTAGTCATGATGCTTTTTGGTGTGAAGGTGAATGTTTGTGTCACTGTCCAAGGTGATGAACTAACACAGTGAATAGTAGGCTGTTGTCTCTGTCCAGCTGTTGATTCTCACACATGTGAAAACAACACAACTGCAGTCTCATTGTGGTACTGTATATACAATTAAACCATCAAACTCCAACAACAGATGATATCCAGCCCAGTTAGGAATGCTGAATATGTTCAGACCACCAGTGGCTGAAGAAATGGATAAAGGCAATTTGGCTGGGTAATGTGTTTCTGGATTGAGGTTCAAACATGGTGCTGCTTGATTTGTTCTGCTGTCCATGGGAGTAATATATACATTTGCATGAGAATTAAGGTGTATATTGGACACAAACTTAAACTTCAAACCTTTACTTTCAGAGCCAATTAGCGATGCGTTTAGAGAGTGTGCCTATCACTAAAAATTAATTAGAACAGCTATTCTAGTGTATCTAGACTTTTTGTGTTATTACTGTCACAGTCGATGGGTTATTTATACCCTCTAGCTTTGTAGGTGCTGTTGGTTTTGATTGGTTCCGACCCACTGTCAGCTGTAATTAGCCATCATGCCCACTGATGTGAAACTCTCAGCCCTTGTGTGAGGCCTGCTGGTTGAAAGTCCAAATTTATACGAACACCTCCAAGTGTACCAAGGCATTTTACTCAACCGAGTTCCTTTTTCCTTCCTCTTCTTACCTGGTTTTCCGCCTCTCCTCACTATATGCTTCAGTACACTCCTTCTCTTCACTACAATCATCGTTACTGTTACTGTACATCCACATGAGAATATGCAGAGATGTACTGTTGCTGTCAGCATCATTCACTGTTGGTCTATGGAACTGCCAATTTGTTAATTCCAACCCTGCCTTTACCACCCAGTCACTCTTTCAACAACTAACACTTACTGAGACATGAATTTTCAAGAATACACCTACCCCAGCACCTTCTCTTTTTTTCCCCACATGCCTTGTTCAACGAAGCCAGAAGCAGGTTTGATCTCTAAGAGTTCTTTTAAATAAAATACTAATGCTTTTACAGATCCTCTTACGTAATCATACATAAAAGTGTTATCTACCAGTTCTGCTGGGAAATGTCATCGGTGAGTTGAATTCTGCTATCATCTATTGCAAAAGAATATAGCCCAGTCATGGTCCAGGGAGGCAGGAACATTGACCAAGACCATGAGCTGGCAATGTCCTCAAATGTCCAGCAACCAACTACGTCACAGACCTCAAACATAACCTACATCTCCATGTAGTTTCTCCGCCCTGGCCTCACTTGCTGTTCCTTCTCCTAAAAAGTTTCCTTGCTCGATGTATGACTTGATGAAAGATTTTGCTTTGCTGTCCTGGTCGTGTTAAAGTGCATCTACAAAACCAGTAAGATCAGGCATTACCCATCAGAACGCAAATCATAGTCCAGACTTTTGGTCGTCCTTCAGGTAAGCACTGTTAAACGGGGTCTTCAACCAATGCGAGCATGCCTATGTTATGCATCTTCTCATCAATCTCCAGTGGTTTCTGCTAGCTGCTCATATTCAATTCAATTCAATTGTCATTGTCACTGTCTCAAAGCAGCTTCACAGAAATATATAAACACGGGATACAGATTTTAAATGTGTGGATGTGTGGATGTATAACTCCCTAAGATGTTAAGAAGAAGAAACCTTGAGAGGAACCAGATTCAGAAGGGAACCCGTCCTCATCTGGGTAACAACGGATAGTGTAAAAGTGAAGTAAAGTTCAGTATGGTTTGATATGAAGTCTGCCATAGTACTGTAAGTTTAAAAACCTTAACATTTGTTCAAGTTTAGAGTTGCCTCTGGACAAGCAGTTACCTTCACTGGGTGATATTCAGGTATTGCACTTGACAGCAAAGAAAATATCTGCTTCTTCAGTCAGCATTTTCTAGCCCCCTTATTTTCGTTTGGTTTAAAGGCAAGAGCTTGTTGTTTAAATGTGGTGGTCTCGGATACTTTTAATCAAGAAAAACCTTGCAACCTTGGAGCCATGGACTACACCGTGGTCATTTGCATAATCTGAAGGGCCCTTGCAGAAAATCAACTTAAGCGTCTACATAAGCCAACTCTGAATACAAGGACCTGTCGCCCTATGACATTTGAACTTAACTCACGTACCATGAACAGAGTCTGTCGCTTGTCCGCTGTGGCCTTTGACTGATAGTCATTGGGAGCTGCACCTAATCTATTCTAGTTTTGGATACAAGCTTCTACCAAATATATAAATGTCAATGTAAATCAAAATCTCCTGCTCAATCCATTTAGTGTAAGTGTCGTGTATAATAACCAGCAAGTGCAGTCAGTTCTTGTTAGTGAACATTTGCAAGACTTCTACACAAAAGACGGCTGCTCGATTTTTTTTTTTTCTTTTTTGTTCTTAAGATATTTCCTGAATGCGCTCGAAATTCAAGGACAAACGACGTGTAGGAGTCGTCCATAGCAAGAGAAGAGACAATTGTATGACGAACGGAAGCACACCGAAATCTGCATGCAAATGATCAACTCGAATTGTGAGCGTTTATATGAGCATTAAAACCTGAAGTAGCTCGCTCGCGATGAAAAAGAACAAAAGGCTTCGAGGTGTGCCGAGATATCGAGAGGCTGCAGTGATGGCCTGGAGAGGATGAGTAAACAGATACTGAGTCCTGAAGCATAATTGCCTCTTTTGCTGTGTGGGGTTTAGAACAAGGCTTAAAGGACACCGATTTGTCCCTGCCCTTTTGTATTATACTCCAGAGGATGGTAGTTTAAGTATAACACAAATGGAACTGAACACTAAACCACACTCCTGTCGCTCTTATGTGGATGACAATGGCAGACAGAGCTACTTTGTCATACATGAGTGAAGGGATCGAAGGCAAGCTAATGGGCATCGATGTGTTTGTGTAATGTGTATCTTCTAGCCGCAGAGTTCTGCAAATAAATGTTGAAGACCATTTTAAGCCATGAGCGATGACGTCGAGTGCGCTGACGCCGAACACTGAATGCAGAATGAATAATAACGCCAACACTGACGAGCCAGTTCCATACAGCAAAATCAGACTAACAATGGCTCGGGTGAAAAATGAGCCAAGGCGGTGTTTAACATTTAAACTCATTTATATCTCTGACTATTAATCAGAAACGCATACCTTTGTTGCAGCATTATAAAAATGAGCACTCGGGTGTTAAATGGTGATAAACTTCGATGGCTTTTTTTTTTTTTTTTTTTTTTGTCTTTCCACCAAAGGCTCACAGATCATATTTAGGGATAAACAGACCCTGTGTTGCATTCAGTCACTAAGCTATTTAGCGCAAGTTAAATGGAGAGTTTGCAGTTCATAGCCTTATTGGGTTTTAAAGCAAGAAACAATGCTGGAGATTATGTTGCAGGTCATATTATTCATGAGCAGAATACATATTCTTGGTAAAGAAAGTTTGCAGGTAATAAAAGCAGGCTGCGTAGCTAGGTCTCCAAAGACTGTCTCGAGTGGTTGCTAATGTTGTACATGAACAAAACAAATCCTGCAGTGAAGGAAATAGCTGAACAGTGTTTGTAATATTCTGGCTTTGACCTCATAGTCTCCAGGACAACGGGGGATGCGTCCCGGAGAAATCAGAACCAGCAGAGGGATAAATTATCAATGTCCCATGTGGGATGGATTTTTTTTTTTTAAATGTTGCCCCTTTATTCAGCTGCCAGAAGAGCTGAGGGACTCTGAATCTTCTACCCTCTCAACAGAATACAGCAACAAGGGATCTGAAGGAACAAGGCACAGGCCCATAACCCACTCTAGCCTATCTCCCTCCCTCCTTTCCCGGAACCTTTTTTTTTCCCCAGCAGGAGCGTCTATAGCATCACAGGCCTGCAGACGAAATGGCTTTTAATGAGCCATCAGATGTATTAAGGCTTGGAGGGGGAGAAAAAAGAGAGCTATATCCCCATTTTCCCTTCATTAATTAGACGGAAGTCAGGCTCATTAAAAGCATCCAGGGAGCCTCTGTGAATTGGGAGTGGTGTGTGAAGAGGGGCTAAGAAGCAGGGAATCGGTTCCTGGGTGCTTTAAAGGTTGTCTGTGGGATATTTTACCCCCAGTAGGTTCCTGTAGAAAAAGCGAGACACGGAGGTAAAGATAAAGTCTGTGTTTCTGTAGCACAAGTCATTTTCAGCCAGACATTAGTGCATACAGTCGTTTTTTTTTCTTTCTTTCTTTAACAGTCAAAATATTCTTTAAGATAGAATTCTGAAATTATAGTATTTGCGAAGCAAGCAAAGTGAAGAGATCAAAGCGGAAAAAAAAGATCAAATTCATATAACATGTCTTAAACGTTAATGGTTAAAATAATCTACCGTTAGACCTTTTTTGTTTGGTTTGCTGCAATTGTGTAGGCAATAATTGATGAAAAGGGCATGGTGTGATTATAAACAATACCGCCTCCACGTTGAGCATGCATTCTGGGAAAAACTGAAGCACTGCCTTCACTGTGAATTGCGCAATGACTCTTTCTCTTCCTCTCTCATTTAGTGTTGGCGCCATTAATGACACATCTACTATTTCATTGAGGGGGTTTTTCTTTATAATAGTGGCAAAATATAGTGATTTTGGTGTGTACACTTACTGCAACACTTTTAGGACCACTGATCAAAAGATATTACATGATAACTAGCCTGAGTGTTCTGACATATTTGGAATCCTGTACATGGACACATTGGATACACGGACTTTTCAGACATCCTTGTGGAAATAGACAGGAGATGATGCTAATAAATGATTAAAAATCTCAGTCAAAAAGACTCAAGTTTGAGCTTAAACCTGGTGTTTGGAAAGCAGTGTTCAAGGTTCATGGTTGAGGTGTAAACAAGCTCTATTCCACCAAGAAGTGTCCTGACCCACCTCAGAAAGTCTGCAAAATAGCTTTAAAAAAAAAAAAAACCAATGTCAAGGCATCCTGTTTTGGAATCATCTAGATTTAGTCTACTCACTCTGAAATACAGAACACACTCACAAATGAGGCCCAGCTGCGGATTTGCACTTTAGGTTCACCTCACCTCATTCCAACTCTAGTCCATCTTTAGAGGAAGAAGCAGGAACAGTTCAAGTAGAGACAGCTCACTGCTTAAAATCTGACCAGGGCAGGGCGTAACGCTCAGCAAGACAGCTATGTTTTATCATTGATTTAATATTTATGGAAAAACAAGAAAAAATGACATTGTTGGTTAAGACATGATCAGAAAACACCACATCAGCTACTTCGACAGATGCATGTGCAGGTCTCATTCAAAGAGATAGAAGCCTGATCGAACTGCCCAGGCATATTGGCAAGATGGCCGCCAAGTGGACAGACTTCACTACGACTTTGTGCAGTGGAATCTTCGACATCTTGGTCTATGCACTCTGAAAAGCAGAATAAATCAATGAAAGAGGTCCAGCTGAGGATTTACCATGAGGATTTTTAGCTTCAGGTCACCTAAATTCAAATCTAGCATTGTGGAGTCCTAATTTTTCTACTAGGAAAATGGTCAAATAAAGAACATGACCAAAATCTGTCAATAGCTTCATACACACAGCTTGGATGTTGTGAGTTCAAGTTCTAGGGCTGACATGAATCCTTTGTTGGGATCCATTTTTTGGGACGCGACAGTTTTATGGATTGGATTCACTGGAACATCGCTTTGGATTAAAGTGCATTTTCATTGGATGGGCGAAGGTGGGTTTCATGTTTTAGTGGATATGTGAATTAATCGCATTCGTTCATTTGTCTCGACTTTCAGACTCGTGGTGGACGCAGGACCCTGGGTATGAGGTGGGAATACACCCTGAATGAGACACCAGTCCATCTCAGACACTGTCACACTCTCCTCCACACCTAGAAACCATTTAGCATAGTAAATCCATGTTTTTGAGAGGTGGGAGGAAACCAGAGGACCTGGGAAAAAAACCCATAGATATGAGGAGTATATGCAAAAAACTAAAATAAACCAAACTCAATATCAAACAAGGGAGGTGTGAGGCAGCGGTGCCACCCACTGTGCCACCATGTCACCTATAATAATATTAGTTAGGGTTAGGGGCGGGCTTTGTGTTCATACTTTTATTTCAACGATTAAATGAATATTGGACAAAATTAACCCATGGGTGACCACCGTCGCATTCGTCTCTAAATATCAAGCCATCTTTTAATACACTGTGGACAATGTTCTGTGAAAAAGCACTGAGAACAAATAGATAAAGAAGCAAGCAAAAACTTCAGATCGGATTTATCTTGGGCCGTTAATACAGCCATAAAAACGAATAAGCTACAAGACTAATGACTTTTTATGACTCGGGTAAGATCCTGTAAAAAATATGGTGCCTAGATGCTACAGGCTGTCAATAAATGAGTTTATATCGAATGTGTCAAAAAAGAATATGTAATATAGTTTGCCATGTGTGACCTAATAACAATAATAACAACAACAATAATAATAATAATAATAATAATAATAATAATAATAATAATAATAATAATAATAATAATAATAATAAAGTTTTGTTTTATCTCCCTCCTCACTTCTCTGTATTATTCTCATTTATTTATTTATTTTTAAATATCTTTGTTTTCTGCTGTTTACAGCAGTACAGTCCTCACAAAACCTCGTGTCAGATGAAATGAATAATAGGTAAAAATGCTGTAAAAGACACCAGAGTGCGCAGGCGGGGCAGAGTGTTGCCCATGTGAAAGATGTTGCCCACCATTCTTCATGAATTCCAAATCAGCAGGAATTAATTAATGTCCAAAGTGCACCGCAAATAGAAATCCGTTAGCAGGAGAGAGCATGTTCTGCAGCTGCTGAGGGAGGGTTTTTTTTTTTTTCAGCGTCGATTCGAGTCCGTGGGCGCAGACCTACTTTAAGAACTTTGATTGTAGTTTCTGCTGCATGCCAGGCTCTGACAGTCAATAACACAATCTGAGGGAGAAAAACAGAGAAATAGAGACATCCGGAAAAGAGACTAAGTGGACACACTGGGACAAGGAAGTGAGGGGTTTTTTTTTTCTTAGTGATAGCTTCTTGTAAGATTTCATCGTAAGACAGCCTGCCCCACAGATAAACTCTCAGAAAAGCTAAATAGAAACAATGGAGGGAGAAAGTGATAGAAAGAAAGAAAGAAAGAAAGAAAGAAAGAAAGATAATATAGTGATGAAAAAAATTATGTAAGCATTGGATGGAGAGAGGGAAAAAATAGCAATAGAAAAAAATTAAGGAACAAACACAATGTAAGAAAATGAAGGGGGGAAATGTAAGAAAAATGGAGGATGAAAGAAATTTGTTTTTTAAAAAAATAATCAAAAAGGAAAAGAAAGAAAAGGATAGAGGGCAGTATAGAAGAGCAGGATAGAAGAAAGAAAAAAATGTATTCATGATAGAAAGAACGAAAGAAAGAACGAAAGAACGAAAGAACGAAAGAAAGAAAGAAAGAAAGAAAGAAAGAAAGAAAGAAAGAAAGAAAGAAAGAAAGAAAGCAGGATGATGCAGGAAATAAAAATCAGATTAACAGACAGATTGATTGGATCAGTTTATTTGAAGAAAGGCATGGAAAAAGGAAAAATGAGTAATAGGAAAAACTTTAAAGGAAAAATTAAAAACAAATTGTGGCTGAAAGAAAAAAAAAGAATAGACAAAAGAAAAGAAAGAAAGGATAGAGGGTGGCATAGAAGAGCAGGATCAATGAAAGGAAAATGAATTAATGAATGTGTCACGTATCTGGAAACCCGGGACTTCAAGTCCCATCAGCCACTGCACTACACCACCTGACCACATGCACCTGACTCACGTTTTTGTTAATTAGCACCAATGTGTATATATAGTCTTTGTCTGCACTCTTTCGGGGTCTTTCGTTGTTATAGACTCACGTCACTTCTGTCTCCGTGTTTGGTTCTTGCCACAGTGTTATGCCCAGTTGTCCTAGTGTTTTTGTTTCGTTATTCGTGCGTTTAAAATAAATGTTTAAAAAATCTGCAATTGCTTCGGCCTCCATTCGCCAATCGTGACAGAACGAAAGACCGTGACTACGAGGCAGTAGATTTTTTATTTATTTTTTTTTCCGGATTCAGCAGTTTGCTCCCACCCTCCCTCCCCGATGGGTCTCATGGATTCCCCTCTGTTCGCGGACCTCAAGGATTCCCCGCTGTTCAGCTACCTCAGAGTCGCGCAGCCGGTGAGTCCTGTGAAGGAGGTCCCTCTGCCGCCCCGCTATGTGTGTGAGGACGCTCCAGCTCCGGGCGGACTCATGAATTCACCTCTGAACTCTGAATTCACCTCTGACCTCAGGGACTCCCCGCTGTTCAGCTACCTTAAGGTGCCTCAGCCTTCCTGTTCAGCTGAGGTCGTCGCTCAGCCGTCCTGTTCAGCTGAGGTCGTCGCTCAGCCGTCCTGTTCAGCTGAGGTCGTCGCTCAGCCGTCCTGTTCAGCTGAGGTCGTCGCACAGCCGTCCTGTTCAGCTGAGGACGCCGCTCAGCATCCCTGCCCGGCTGTGGACGTCGCTCGGCCTTCCTGCCCGGCTGTGGACGTCGCTCGGCCTTCCTGCTCGGCTGTGGACGTCGCTCGGCCTTCCTGCTCTGCTGTGGACGTCGCTCGGCCTTCCTGCTCGGCTGTGGACGTCGCTCGGCCTTCCTGCTCGGCTGTGGACGTCGCTCGGCCTTCCTGCTCGGCTGTGGACGTCGCTCGGCCTTCCTGCTCGGCTGTGGACGTCGCTCGGCCTTCCTGCTCGGCTCGGACGTCGCTCGGCCTTCCTGCTCGGCTGTGGACGTCGCTCCGGCCTTCCTGCTCGGCTGTGGACGTCGCTCGGCCTTCCTGCTCGGCTGAGGTCGTCGCTCGGCCTTCCTGCTCGGCTGAGGTCGCTCGCCGCCTTCCTGCTCGGCTGCGGTCGTCTCTCTGCCATCCTGCTGCGCCAGGGACGTCACTTTGCCTCCACGTTCCGCGAAGAACGTCGCTCCCTTCCCTCGCTGCACTCAGTGGGTCGCTCCCCCTTCCTGCTCCACGGAGGTCTCCGTTCCCCCCTCATGCTCCGCGGAGAGCATCGTTCCTCCCTTGGGCCTCGCGGAGAACCTCGCTCCTCTCCCTGGCCTCGCGGAGAACCTCGCTCCCCCCGTGAGCCTCGGGGGAGAAGAACCTCGCTCCCCCCGTGAGCCTCGCGGGGAACCTCGCTCCCCGTGAGCCTCGCGGAGAACCTCGCTCCCCGTGAGCCTCGCGGAGACCCTCGCTCCCCGTGCGCCTCGTCAGGTACCGCTCCCCCCCCTGAATCGCGGTGAGGCATGCTCCGCTCTCCTGTCCCGTGGGGGACGTCGCCCCTCTTTCATGCTTTGCCAAGGACTTCCCCCCGCTTCCTTGTGCCATGGTGGAAGCTGCTCGGCCTCCTGGTTCTGCTGGGGACTTTTGGCCCGGAGGGCCGGGACCCCCGGAGGCCCTTTGATTTTGGGCGCTCCAGGAGTAGCGCCCCTTGGAGGGGGGATCTGTCACGTATCCGGAAACCCGGGACTTCAAGTCCCATCAGCCACTGCACTACACCACCTGACCACATGCACCTGACTCACGTTTTTGTTAATTAGCACCAATGTGTATATATAGTCTTTGTCTGCACTCTTTCGGGGTCTTTCGTTGTTGTAGACTCACGTCACTTCTGTCTCCGTGTTTGTTTCTTGCCACAGTGTTATGCCCAGTTGTCCTAGTGTTTTTGTTTCGTTATTTGTGCGTTTCAAATAAATGTTTAAAAAATCTGCAATTGCTTCGGCCTCCATTCGCCAATCGTGACAGAATGATTGAATTAAAAGAAAGAAAGATGAAAGAAAGAAAGAAAGAAATTAACTGACAGATTGATTGGATCACTTAAAAAAGGAAGATAAATGAAATAATTACTGATTGATGAATTAACCTAAAAGAAAAGAAAAAAAAGAAAACAAACAAAAACTACTTCTGTGTGTTTTGTTTTTCAAATGTGCTCGAGTCCCGAGCGAATCACAGCAGAAGGTGATATGCATGAACTCAGGTTGCTTTTCTGCTTCACTTATCTTTTCATTATTCATTTTTTCCCTAGCAGAACTACGAGTACTAAGTGATCTAGTAACACAAACCCACATACTGTAATTAAAAAAAAAAACAAAAAAAACAATAACAGGGTCACCAGAAGGCCACATGCTGGGTTTGTCAACGGCTTTTATGCAAATGTCCCTCTGAAACGTTGCATTACTATTACACAAACTTTCCAGGTTTCCTCTTGGGCCTAATATTCATACCGGAACTTCCTTTCCCTTGTCTTGGTAAAAAATTAATCGACTGATTCCAAGCAGGCGGAAAATAACAGCAAAGCTACGGGAGCAAAAGCAGAAAAAAAAAAGGAAGGTAAAAAAACCCCAGAAAGAAATCACTCCATTGGGAGCAGTGCAGAAAATAACACAGTGTGGTTAATGCAGGCAAAAAAAAAAAGGAAAAAGACACATCTAGGTGTTGCTACATACCTTTCCTATGTTGCCATAGGGATGCATTTGTGAGCCATTAAGATGTGAGAACATGCTTGGAAAATAAAAAACTAAATAGATGCTCGTGAGTACTATAGCACAGGGGGAAATTATGTCTAATTAGAAATGCTGTTATATTAGTGTATATCTTATATTAGTTCATGAACTTCCTTAAAATGGCAAGAACGCAGTTCGACGGTGCATCCGAAATGTACACTTGACAGAAAAGCTCTTATTATTATACTTTCAAATATGTAACCATATTTATAGTAAACAGTAACCACAAAGGAGACAATTTGTGTCACAAAGAAGAGTTAATAAAGTTTTACCATGCTGTAAACTCATAGATAACGATGCCGGGAGTAATCAGGAGTGAATGAGTAGTACTATATTAACACTTAAGATACTACTATTAACTAAATGGTTACTCAGTAATAATATAGTAATGCTTTGATAAGTCATTATGAATGAAGGAATAATTACTGACTTTTGAATACGTCCTGGAGCAATATTCATTCAGCAGTATTTGACAAGGTGCATATACATAGTGGTGTATTCAAGGGATGAGAATACATGTGTAATTGTACTTACGTACTGTACTTAAGTACTGGTTTGGAAGTACGATCAAAATTGAATACATTTTCAACAGATTTCCAACTGTCCTTTTGTGTCTTTTCCACTCCTTACATCTTGATTTTGACCTTCAAAATACTCGTCACAAATTTCAAACACCATGAAATATTTCTGCCACAAACCCCCCAACCCCCAGTAATTTTATTCCATAGATATTATCTTTATCTGGAGTTACAGATGTGTATGCAGAATGAGGTGTCATGTGTACAAACGAAACATCAGCCTTTAAAATTCGCCATGCTGAGTCATATCACCTTTACGTTTGGTAAATTAGCCAGTTAAGGTTTGTAATTTAGGTTTGTTAATAAAGATATATAAGCCTCAGTCATTGTTGATGATTTCATCACGGACTAACAAACTATTTCTGTGTTATTACTTACTGAGAAATTACCCAGTATTCTTTAGTACGTGATACGGTATTAGTGACAGGTGTTAATACTAATCATTCATCCCTGCTTAGTCCCTGCACAGTTATCTATGGGTTATTGAACACCATTGTAATGTGTTACCAAAGAATCCAGAGAAAACGTCATATATTTGTACTTTTCATCGGCTAGCTAATAGTGTCTTAGCTGATAGGCTAGTTACTGAGAAACACAGCTCTCTGCATAAAACTTCACATATTGCCATTAAACTACAGCACATATCAGTTCTATTGTAGTAATCTTTCATACTTTAAATCCACAAAGCCACATTGCAGTCTTTGGTCACCAAGGATACTTATATGAACTCTCAAAAACACTGACTATAAAGACATCTTATGTGCACACTATGCATTTTGACTTATCTCAAAGCTGTCGAAGAATTTCCGTAAAAGAATAATACGTATACTTAATTTAGCAGTGTAGAGATACGGTCAGAGAGCTGTATAGCAAATTAGCCAGAGAGCAAAGAGAAGACTTCTTCCATCTGGTACGTGGTAACTGTGACAGTCACATTGGTGTGCAAAATAACGTTTTTGTTCTCGAAGCAGTTTTGCAATACTGAAGAGATGGCAATAACAGTAACAGATAACATGACGCTGCCACCACCATGCTGCACCATGGGTATGGGGCTCTTGTAGAGATGTGTTTTCTCCACAATGTTTAGTTTGATTGTCCTGTATCTTTTCGTTCTGTCCTCCCACTCAGTGTAAATATGAGGTCTTTGTGAAACTTGCAAACTAAGCCAATACTGAGACAATTTATGTTACAGCTCTTTGTTTTCCCATTTCCTGTGTAAATTGTGCCTGGCTTGTTTGACTAACCTGTTTTGTTGTTGTTGTTGTTGTTGTTGTTGTTGTTGTTGTTGGGTTTTTTCCCCCTAGACATAAATCCTAATGCTTTTTCCACCCACATGTTTAAAGTACTGTACATAAGGCTACTGTGTGCCCAGCTGTGCAGCAGAAAAAATATTTGTATTACTGAAAAATGTTTGGCTGAAGCTATGCATTTTTTTAAATGATCAAATTGTCAATACTTCTTAAAAGGAAATGAAATCAGCGTCTTTTGAACTTGTTCTGGCTCAAATGTCACACAAATACAGTAAAGTAGCTTAATTTGAACACTGTATAAACTGAAAACAGCACCATCAATGGATAGTGCACCTTGGTGAAGGCATTCCCTACTGTCTGAAACAAATCGAACACTGGATCACCCAAAATGGTTTTGTACCCAATTTAACCTCTTGCTGTCAGCAGAGATAGACTAGACTTTAGCTGAGCACTAGCTGATGTCCTCTGTTGGCTGCTGCGCTATTGCAAATAATCCATATCATCCATAAAGCGACTATTTCCTTAACTTTACAGCAAAGTTCTTGGGATAAATCCACCGCAAGAAATTGGTGATCTAACACTCACCACCCAGCCAATCCCACAGACCACTGCTGAAACTGTGTTAGCCTTATGAATGGCCTTTTAAGACAAAAGTGCAGAGCTGAGAAGGTCGGCTGAAATGCACCTCGGAGCTATAGTACAGTGCATAAAGAAAGTATTCAGACCCCTTGGTTTTTTCGCATTGCTACAATGCTTTAAAAAATATAAATAAAAAATCCCACACCGACCGACACACTGTAAAACCGGATAATTTCTTTTAACTCAAAAAATACATGCATCCATCTTCAACCGCTTACTCCTTCTTCAGGGTCACGGGGGAACCTGGAGCCTATCCCAGGGAGCATGGGGCACAAGGCGGGGGTCACCCTGGACAGGGTGCCAGTCCATCGCAGGGCACAATCACATACACACACACACACCCGTTCATACACTACGGACAATTTAGACATGCCAATCAGTCTACCATGCATGTCTTTGGACTGGAGGAGGAAACCGGAGTACCCGGAGGAAACCCCCGCAGCACGGGGAGAACATGCAAACTCCGCACACACAGGGCCCCGGTGGGACTTGAACCCCGGACCCTAGAGGTGTGAATATAACAAGTGTGAGTTAAATTTTTGCTGTATTTAAGTGTATTTGGCTTAAAGAAATTGATTTATCAACTTAAGTAATGTTTCCTCACATTTTTTGAGTTAAATGAACTTATCCAGTTTTACAGTGCACTCCATACCCTATAATGACAAAGCAAAAACCAGATTTGCGATAACTTTGCAAATTAAATCAAGTCTGCCTCATACAGTCCTGTCTCTGAGCTCTGCAGGCAGTTCCTTTGACCTCATGGCTTGGTTTTTTCTCTGATCTGCATTTTCAGCTGTGAGACAGGTGTGTGCTTTTCCAAATTATGTCCAATCAATTGAATTTGCCACAGGTGGACTCCAATCAAAGTGAAGAAACATCTGAAAGATGGTCCGGAGAAATGGGACACACTGAAGCTAAATATCAAATGTCATAGGAAAGGGTCTGAATATTTCTGTCATATTCGGATATTTTAGTTTTTTTAATTTTTCAAAATGATTTTTGCTTTGTCGTTATGGGGTATGGAGTGTTGATTGATGTGAGAAATTTTTTTTTTTTATCATTTTAGCATAAAAAAATGAAAGAAGGGGTGTGAATACTGTCTAAATGCAATTTCAGAGCCAGAAAGTTGCAGAAATAAGCTACATGAATTGCATGACTATGCTTCGAATCAGTTTTTCAAAAGATTGCTAAGCTATTTTAAGAATGTATATGATTGCTTTAGGACCACGTAAACATTATAATCTGCACCTTTAATGAGTACAAGGAGTGTAATCAGTAACAGAAAGAACGGCAGAAAGGATAGAGTAAGGTTAAAATCAGAAGAAAAAAAAAACAATAATGTAAGAGACAGGAGGTTATGAATGATTTGACAGCAAATAAGTGCTTAAGAGCTGGTCTTGATCCAGGGATCTCTAAGAGACACATTGTACTCATGTACTTTATGAGAGTTGTCCATTAGACGTGTGTGTGTGTGTGTGTGTGTGTGTGTGTGTGTGTGTGCTTAAGAACAAGAGCTAGCGAGAGAGACATGGCAACTTGAGGGTCCATATGGCTCATTAAACTGTCTGGTCTTGCGACATTAACATGTGACCACGTACAATGTTCATGTCGCAAAAGTTATATTTTACACAGAAGTCAGAGCAATGAGCTACAAAATACAGTTGATGGATGGGTCTTTTGCCACAGATCACCCCACAACTGTCATGTCTCCGTCCGTGTCAAAATGATACCAGCACTTTACCATCTCATTTAATCGTTCAGGTTAAACACAGCATTTCTGTTCTGTCTTTGCATGAACTTTGTTCATTTGTGGCTGTCCTTGGATTTACCACAGTAGCATGCCAAGTATGCAAGTATTCAACAAATACTCCCATACTCATTACAGTCCTCAGTTTATTCAATGCAAATGCTCCATCCATGCTGTCTGATATACACACTGTAAAACCCGATAGTTCATTCATCGGAAACTAATTAGCTCAAAATTTTATGTTGATAAATCAATTTCTTTAAGCCAAATACCCTTAAATACAACAAATTGTACAGTGCAGTTGAGAGAAACAAGGAAAGAAGGTCACTGTGGTGTGCACGCATTTCTGATGTATGGACATTAACCCACCTTTCCCTCTCCCAGTCTTATATCTTACTACTTAAGTGGGTCTGTACATCATAGACACACTTTGCATATAATTCTGATTATTTGCAATAAAACAAGACCTTGGCAGCAACATACTCCAACCGGGAGTAAAATCCAAGACGCTGGCAACCCTGTGATTAACTGTTTTCTTTCAGTGGAAGAGTCCATTTGAACATCACTGTAAACCACCAACTACAGTAGGCCCATTGGGGCAGGAATCACAATTGTTTACAACGATTCTGAAATGGACTCTTCCATTGAAAGAAGACAGTTCTTGGCCTCATTTACTGCTGAAAAAATTCTCTAAGTATTCTCTCTTTCATCTTTTGAAATCTATCATCTCTGGTAACACCCTCACTTCTCTTTATATTCATTACATTTCCATGCCACTTTACTCATTCCCTCCCTAGCTCCCTCACCCGTTTCATTCTTTTCCTTGTCTTGGCACCTCGGTTATAACTTACTGAGAAGCTGATTAATTTTTAAATCCTCCATTTGCCACAATGCAACAGGGGCTTGTTGTGTGAAGCGGATCTCTGCGAATGTCTGAACGCAAGAGGCTCTGCAGAGAGGTCAAAGCTGATGATGATGATGATGATGATGGCAGCGGTAGCTCAGCGGTTCAGATGCTGGTCTACTGATCAAAGGTCGTCGGTTCAATTCTCAGCTCTGCCAAGCTTCCACTGCTGATCCCTTGACCCTCGACTACTCAGTTGTTTTAATGAGATAAACGTAAGTCGCTCGGGATAATGTAAATGTAATGATGATGATGATATTGGTGTAGAGTGCTATTTTTCACTGGTACAGTATACGACTAGTGTCTCATATGAAAGAAACCACAGTAGGAAAGTGGGATACAGTAACTAGAGTACGATTTGACCTGCAATCATTGTGCAGTTTGTACAGTGGTACAAATGTTATAAAAAGGATGGGTTTCTTTGACATTTTGAAACAAAAATTAAGAATATCGGCCTGTACTGTTGATATTGCCGTAATACTGAGTGTGTTTACATGCTGCATGTCAAGGTGACTCAGCAGATTTAGCAAGGAACCTCATCAGAATTGATCTTGGATGTAGTATGTATGTTGTAGCAATACTACATACAGTGCCTTGCGAAAGTATTCGGCCCCCTTGAAGTTTTCAACCTTTTGCCACATTTCAGGCTTCAAACATAAAGATATAAAATTTAAATTTTTTTGTGAAGAATCACCAACAAGTGGGACACAATTGTGAAGTGGAACGAAATCTATTGGATATTTTAAACTTTTTTAGCAAATAATAAACTGAAAAGTGGTGCGTGCAAAATTATTCGGCTCCTTTACCTTCAGTGCAGCAAACTCACTCCAGAAGTTCAGCGAGGATCTCTGAATGATCCAATGTTGTCCTAAATGACTGATGGTGATAAATAGAATCCACCTGTGTGTAATCAAGTCTCTGTATAAATGCACCTGCTCTGTGATAGTCTCAGGGTTCTGTTGAAAGTGCAGAGTGCATCATGAAGACCAAGGAACACACCAGGCAGGTCCGTAATACTGTTGTGGAGAAGTTTAAAGCCATTTCTCAAAGATATCCATAAAAAGTCTCGTCTAAAGTTTGCCACAAGCCACCTGGGAGACACACCAAACGTCACACCAAACGTTGAGAAATGGCTTTCTTCTTGCCACTCTTCCATAAAGGCCAGATTTGTGCAGTGTACGACTGATTGTTGTCCTATGGACAGACTCTCCCACCTCAGCTGTAGTTCTCTGCAGTTCATCCAGAGTGATCATGGGCCTCTTGGCTGCATCTCTGATCAGTCTTCTCCTTGTCTGAGCTGAAAGTTTAGAGGGACGGCCAGGTCTTGGTAGATTTGCAGTGGTCTGATACTCCTTCCATTTCAAAATGATCGCTTGCACAGTGCTCCTTGGGATGTTTAAAGCTTGGGAAATCTTTTTGTATCCAAATCCGGCTTTAAACTTCTCCACAACAGTATTACGGACCTGCCTGGTGTGTTCCTTGGTCTTCATGATGCTCTCTGCACTTTCAACAGAACCCTGAGACTATCACAGAGCAGGTGCATTTATACAGAGACTTGACTACACACAGGTGGATTCTATTTATCACCATCAGTCATTTAGGACAACATTGGATCATTCAGAGATCCTCGCTGAACTTCTGGAGTGAGTTTGCTGCAAGTAAAGGAGCCGAATAATTTTGCACGCACCACTTTTCAGTTTTTTATTTCCTAAAAAAGTTTAAAATATCCAATAGATTTCGTTCCACTTCACAATTGTGTCCCACTTGTTTGTGATTCTTCACAAAAAATTAAAATTTAATATCTTTATGTTTGAAGCCTGAAATGTGGCAAAAGGTTGAAAAGTTCAAGGGGCCCGAATACTTTCGCAAGGCACTGTACATATAGAATACATATTATGGATGGATGGAGGGATGTAATGGTCTTATTTCTGTCATTCTGTAGTTTCTGTAGACTTTCACTAGGTTGCTGGATAGTCTTTACTTTGGGTAATGACCTTAAGTTAGTTTTGTGCTTGTTTTCTGGTGCCAATATGATCTATTTTATATTCTCTATCCGAGAGTTAGCTGACCAAACTGGAAATAAATAAAAAAAACGCTAAAACTAAAACCGTAGTACGAATAACAGCAAGTTTTCCAGTTAGCTTGACAGTTAATGATATAAGGCAGGATCGCAGCCTAACTTGGAGAAGTGGGTTGCCTTTCCTTCAGTTTTTGTATCACTACATTCCTAAACTAAATGCAATAGATTTGTCGGTATTGTAACAAAAGAAAACGAACAGAAAAAAATATATAAAACCTTAAGTCATGAAGGAAACATGTTTGAGGCTTTAAGTGAGATTGTAACGTTTGAGGGAACGGAGACAAAAGCAGGCAAATGGAGGAGGTGAGTAACTGCGAGAAATAGTATACAATAGGTAGCTAAGGAGCTAACGAGTTAGCGAAGAAGCGTAAGCGTAACGGGAGTGAAGCGGAAATTGTAGACAAACGGAAAACGCCCGTAAGTGGAGCTTGGTATCACACAGAGCTGTGGCTGCTGAATGTATACTTCGCATCGGAGCGAAGATTGGGAGGTGATTAAATCTCAAGGTGGCCCAGGTGTTCGTAATCAGAACTCCGGCGAACTCGAGCGCGGGCGAGACTGAGAAATGTAGTCCCTGGGCTGGACTACACGTACTGCGTTGTCACGTTGCACTCGCCGCGTCGTAACAAAGATATAAAACACTTGAGGTTGTCTTATAATAGGAAAAGAATGAACCTAGCGTTGGTACAGATACCTGTGCTTCATTTACAAATGTTAATAAATTAGTGTTTTCTCAAAAATGACACGTTATACTTTTAATCCATTTATAGTTACATTTAATGTTGTTGAAGATCCAGTACCAGTAAGTTCCCGCTTTCACTTAGAAGACAGAAACAGCTTTACTTTTGACTGTTACAAAGTTCTGACACTGGAGTCTCCTTAAATCTCATCAGTTGTACACATACTCTGGTGGAATGGAGTGTCCACTATACAAGTCCCTTTGACGTCCCTGTGCATCCAAAAGTGCTAGAAGATTGAATGAACACATACAACATACAACAGCAATACCAACAAATTTAAAAAAGCTTTACATCATACAGCAGCAACCATAGATAAAACTAATATTAAGAAATATTAATAAGACTACCTTAAATAAATGAGTCTTATGTAACTGCTTAAAACAATCCAAAGTTGGGGCATTTCTAATAGTAAAAGGAAGAGCATTCCATAGCTGAGGGCCTCTGAAAGTGGAAGCTCATTCCCCCATAGATTTAAGTTTGCAGGAGGGCTGCTGAAGTGCAAATGAATTGGCAGAACGAAGAGAACGGAAGGGAGTGTAGGGCGCATCAAGACTGCACCGACAAGGTTGAATAATGACAACTCAAGCGCTTACGTCTCGACCGTGATACGGTGATGCCGGCTCCAGTAATTCAGAGATTCTGATGAGAGCCTTTGTGTACATCACTGGGCTGATGGAAACGTTGCACGGAGAACAGAGTTTGTATAACACTGATGTCAGGTCCGGGCATGATGTTGCCGTGAGAGAAGTTCGGAGAAGGAGTAGCTTATCATAGTGAGATCCACTTGTTTAATCCACTGCTTTGCACAAGTCTCTGATAAAAAACAAGGAAGATGCGGATATTCCAAATAGTCAGAAAAAGCCACATGACGACATCCAGTGCGGATTTAGCGCCCCTCCACGCTCTGATCAAATTCAAAGCGAAAACATCCGATCGAAGTGAGGTTCGGAGAATAAAATCTAATTATAACAAAGCAACCCAGAAAACTGCAGAAAACGTCTGGGTTATGCATGTAACCCTGTTCCCTGAGAAGGGAACGAGACATTGCGTTTAGCATCATAGTGTTATGCTAAACGCAACGTGGAGTTCCCTTTGAAAGGGAATTACAATTTTAAATGAAAACTAGCAGTAAAAACAAACAAACGAACAATAAAGCCAGAGTGCGCCAGCGTCATCTCCAAACCGGAAGGCTATGATGTTTTGTAGGTGATTAGCATTTCCAAATTGTCTGTAGTGCGTGTGCGATTGTGCCCTGCGATGGGTCGGCGCCCCATCCATGATGTCCCCTCGACAGACAAGTGGTACAGAAAATGGATGGAAAGGTGGTGTTCGTTATCATTAGGCGTTGTGTTTAATAAGCAAATCAAATAGATGTTAGAACGAAGGCGGCATTTGCACTATATTATGTAGCTAGGATCATCGTACAAAGCTGACCCTGCTGTATGTCACTGCATGATTCACACTCCAGTTTCCTTCATGTATTCTAACGAGAATGATGCAGATGACGGAAAACCCTTAGAGACAGCTAAAAAAAAAAAAAGAGTTAATTGATTTCTAAATAGAATGATCTAAAAATGAATAAATTATCCCCCAAAACAATACATGGAAACTGAATGGCAATTCATTGCATACATTTACTACTTTTATACTGCTCAGCTTGCCCAAATACAGATTTTATAGTTATTCTGTTATATGATTTATGCCGACTCACCCACTTACACGGTTCTTTAGAGAATAACTGCAGCGTATTCTGTGATACTGAACAGTCTTTACCTCCTACCTGTCCCTGTAATACACAAAAACAGACCCCCACACAGATACACACACTCTTTTTCACAAGTCTCTGGTTAAATCAGTGACACCCAGGTTTTGTACAAATAGAATATGTTTTTTTCTTGTTTTTTTTTCCCTTTAGAAGCCTTCGTTCCTCTCTCAGTTGCAGGCTTCTTTCTCTGGTTTCAAATGAAATCTAATAAATAACCTCTGTTGTGGTCTATTATTTTCCCTGATTCAAGACCTTGGACTAGATACTGTATACAGCCTGGTACATTTAGTTGGACACTCTTTGTGCACTGTGACTGGGATTGTTCCATAGATGAGGACAGGATCATGCAAGCTAAAAGGGTCATCAAAAATCCACCGAGCCGCCGGCGATTCTTCACCAAGGAGACCAGGATTAGGAAAATATACACTCTTAAAACAGATGTCACATCGTGTGTTCATTTTTAACACACCTGCGTGTCTAGTTTGTGTTGTTTTTAGCACAATCGGTGTGTTAGTACATTTATCACATGTTGTGTCTTACTTTTGAACACATATTTTTGTGGAAATATCTAACACATCATGTGTTCATTTTTAACACACCTCTGTGTCTAGTTAAGGACAACGCATTGCGTGTGGCTTTCAACACAGGTACATTTAACACACGCTGGGTGTTGGTGCATTTCCACACAAAGATGCGTTCAAACGTCACACAGAGATATGTTTATACTTTTTCCCCGGCAATTATTCTAAAATGCAATTAGTTCGTGTGCTAAAATTCTACTAAAATGCTCACAACATAAGCAAACCATTGCATGGAATTCATGTGACATTTATTACAATCATTGAAACATTTGAAAGATCCCTACTGTGATTGGTGAGAGCATCCAGCTAGCTAACATGAACACATGATACTAGTAGCATAACACCAACACTGAGAAAGCAGTACATGATATTCACTTTTGAAGCTGTCAAGATAGATAACGTTAAAGTTAATTATAACTCGTTTAGTTACTGTTTTACAATGAATACATTTTTCGAGAGCTCCTCGCTTAAATATCACAAACTCGGCCAGGCATTTTCAGCAGTGATGAACGCTAACTTATTTGTGCTAACTCATTTGGTTTCATTGCCTCACGACTCCGACTCTGCTACCACCATCAAAAGCTCAAAGCAACGAACTTTCCCTTTGAGCCAAGTTTAGAGTTGGTTGATGACGTCCGCAGCACAGTCGCCAACGTGATCGGACAATGATTGAAATAACTTTTTCAACAAATTGAATTGGATAAATCAACACAACAGGTGTTGAAATAGTCATAAAACTAAAAGTGTGTAGGATATTAATGCATCCCAGTTTATGAGAGTGTGTACAACAGGAGTGTGTAGAACAGGAAAGAAAGATGGGTACATGTCCACATGATGAAGAAATCATTCTCAACCCTCTTCTCTTTATAGCAGTGCTTAACAAAGGGAAGCAAGTAGTGATATTCTTCTGTGGAAGTAAGTACACCCTTGGCCTCAGAAGCTAGTATTGTGGCTTTAGCAGAAATAACTTCTTGTAGGACAGATGGCCTCACATTATCTTCAACCACTCTTTGATATGATGCAGAATGCAAGCTGTCCAGTCCCTGCGGCTACAAAGCAACCCCAAACCATAACATTTCCACCACCGTGCTTAAAAGTTGGTATGAGGTGCTTTTCCCGAAAAGCTCTCTTTGGTCTGCGCCAAACATGTCTGCTGTTACTGTGGCTAAACAATTCCATCTTTGAATCATCTTTCCAGAGCACATTAGTCCAAAAGGCCTGGTCTTTGCCTATGTACTCATTGGCAATCTGTAATCTTGCAAAGGCTTTTTCAATGTGAAGATGATTTTCCTTACAGTGGAATGATGTATTTCAAATAATTTGGAGATCTTTTTAAATCCATGTCCAGACTCATAGGCATCCACAACCTTTTTTGTAAAGGGAATACAGAACTCTTTAGATCTTGGCATAATGACACCACACACATCAATAACAAAGGGAACACCAGACACTAGATATGAGAGGAGTATACATAAGACAGGTTCCACCTGCACTTCCTGAGCAGGTTCTAATCACTGGGACCCGATCTTGAACACCTGATTCTAATTATATAGATTTGAAGGTCTGATAAATGTAGGGGTATACATATTTGTCTGTGTGACTGATCTGCTTTTTTTTTTTTTTTTTTTTGTCAATTTAAATTGTGAAAATCATTACAACATGTCAATTTTATGTGTCATTTGATACAGTGAGGGAAAAAAGTATTTGATCCCCTGCTGATTTTGTTCGTTTGCCCACTGACAAAGAAATGATCAGTCTATAATTTTCATGGAAGGTTTATTTGAACAGTGAGAGACAGAATAACAACAAAAAAATCCAGAAAAACACATGTCAAAAATGTTATAAATCTATTTGCATTTTAATGTATTTGTGTTTAAAAGTATTTGACCCCTCTGCAAAACATGACTTAGTACATGGTGGCAAAACCCTTGTTGGCAATCACAGAGGTCAGGCGTTTCTTGTAGTTGGCCACCACGTTTGCACACATCTCAGGAGGGATTTTGTCCCACTCCTCTTTGCAGATCTTCTCCAAGTCATTAAGGTTTCGAGGCTGACGTTTGGCAACTCATACCTTCAGCTCCCTCCACAGATTTTCTATGGGATTAAGGTCTGTAGACTGGCTAGGCCACTCCAGGACCTTAATGTGCTTCTTCTTCTTTTTTTCCCTCACTGTAGAGTGTATCACTTTTATTAAAAGACAATTTTCAAAGAGGATCAAATGTTTACTTATCCAAATACGTTAAAAACAACAACAACAACAATTTCCATAAGGGGTGCAGTTATTTTTTCACATGACTATATATACATATATATCTATCTATCTATCTATCTATCTATCTATCTATCTATCTATCTATCTATCTATATATATATATATATATATATATATATATATATATATATATATATATATATATATCTTTCTTCTACATTTTCTACTTGATATTAAATGACACTTCTCAGCTTCCATAGTAATGAGGCGCTCCCAGATACAAATAAGGAGAAGAAATTTATAAAGTGCACGGAGTTGAATTCTCGGGCAGATTTGCAATGCAAAACACCGACACTAGAGCATCACTCTGACTGAACACGAGTTTTAAATACTTCCTTATGTATGTAGAACACCTTCTGTTTGTTTGAATCAAGCTGAGGCTGTCCTCATGACAGATTACATAAAAGTGCTGAAAGCATTTCGTTTTTTCTTTCTTTCTTTATTTGTGCTGATAGCGCAAGAGGAGGAAAACACTTAGTACAAATCCAAATAGTTGGGATGTAGTGAAATATATCGTTCGTATTTATGTGATTGCATTTGTATTTTTGTGATGATTCTGAAACAAATATAAGATTACGAAGCGTATATACCACGGCGCTGTTAAAGCCGCAATTCTGTTTCATCAGACGGTGTTTATTAATCTTCAATATCAATGTGCCTTTTCGAATACATTACTGTTGATGTAATAACAACTTACACGAGGACTTGTATGGCGGACCCTCCACATAAACCGATTACAAAATGTATGTAATTGTTGACATGGTGAGATTTTTCCGTTTGGAGAAACTTTTGAAAGGAGTCTCCAGTGTCAGCGCAGTCAGAGATAAAGTTTTCCTACAAGGGAAAATCTTCAAGATGGAGAGCTTGGTGTTTTCTTGGTAAGACGACAAGCTGCCTTTTTTAATAGAGAAATACAATCCTGGCAAGGGAACGACTGTTCGTAGCTTCTATAATGTACAGCGGTGCTTGAAAGTTTGTGAACCCTTTAGAATGTTCTATAAATCTGCATAAATATGGCCTAAAACTTCATCGGAAGTCCTAAAAGTAGACAAAGAGAACCCAATTAATCAAATGAGACAAACGTATTATACTTGGTCATTTATTTATCGAGGAATATGATCCAATATTACATATCTGTGAGTGGAAAAAGTATGTGAATCTCTAGGATTAGCAGTTTAGAGTCGGGTGTTTTCAATCAATGGGATGACAATCGGAATTTTTTTATTTACAGAACAAGCATCCATCAAAGTCTGATCTTCACAATACATATTTGTGGAAGTGTATCATGGCACGGACATAGGAGATTTCTGAGGACCTCAGAAAAAGAGTTGTTGATCCTCATCATTTTGGAAAAGGCTACAAAACCATCTCTAAAGAGTTTGGACTCCACCGATCTACAGTCAGACAGATTGTGGACAAATGAAGGAAATTCAAGACCATTGTTAAGTTTGCGGGGCTCACGACCTCAAGAACTCACACCGTGTACGCCCACCCTTAGCCAAACGTCAACCTGGTACAAACACCCCAACTCCATCCCTGATCGAGCATAAGTGACACTTTTATCAATATCCTTTGCCTGAAGCAATGAATAAGCCGATCTGCTACATGCAAGAATAAGGGACAGCAATTGGCATATACTCCATAAATAAATAGCACGTTGTCTTATTTTCTTGCTTGGAGATGAGGTGTCCACAGCTACTCAGGTATCTCCGCTATTGCTCATCTGTGCTTGTTTGTGTCATGAATTGAGAACATTACTTTTTTAATTGGCAGAGATGTGGTCACCAATATGCCGCAGCTGGAATTTTACTGTCGTTTGTTAGGAGGGCACGATAACGCAAAGCCCAGTGGTGTTTATTAAAGGCTTTGTCTGAGAATGGCTCCTTCACACAGTGGAGGAAACAGACCCTGTTGGATTATTAAGCCACAATGCTGGAGGGCAGAGAAGGGAGAAGGAGCCAAGAGTCTTCACTTGGTACACTTGTTGTGAGTGAGGCGTTCTTTTAAAGAATTAATAATCATCTCACAAGTGCCAGTATTCAACCTAATAAGTGCTCCTTGAGGAAATGAGCCTCCTTGGTAGAATGGGCCTGCTCACACCATGTCATTTAACCTAACAGTCATTGAAAATTAGTATGGTAGATCTCAGCCAGGAGCCTGACTCTGCACTGAGCACTTCCCAGAATTTACATGACAACTTGTTGAGGAGAAAGATCAAACAGATTGGTGAAACAAACTTCTTTTAGGCAAACTTGCTAGAGCACTAGCACGTGCAGTTCAGAGCTCGAATACTCTCTTATCCATGCAATATGCAAGCAAAAGGAATTATTCATTAGCATGCTGTTCAAAGTGTCACCAGGTTAGAGACGGCTATTAAACCCTGTCTTCCTCTATCACCATAGTCCTAATTATGGCTCTGTAGGCAGCACAGATGTCTCTATTACTCCCAGGCTAGAGGAAGAATGTTGACGCTTCTTTGCCAGTGTCTTCCACTTCAGACCAGACTTGAGAATGTCACTCACACTTCTAACCCTGCTACACATATGGCACCATGGTCTTGGTTCCAGCATGTGGTATTCAGGAATAGCTTCCAAATCAGAAATCTGGAAAAATGCGATCTCATACATGAGCAAAACTGAGACAAAGACTGAACGTGACAAGACTCACAGCCTTGCTCAAGATTGCTCAGGATTCCAGAGCTCTTACCTCTGAGTTACCATTGCCCATGGTTTTACAGAACAGAATAAAGCACAAAACATGTGTTACCACCCCAACATTTATTATTTTCCAATAACACCACATACTGAGCTATTTTATTACTTTTATACCACAGCGATTTGCAAAATATTACAATGTTTCATTTAATCATGAATTTTTACCAGTTTATAGTTACATTTAACTTTATGGAACATCTATGAGACAAGTTATCATATATGTTATAAACAGTTGTTCCCGCTCTTTTTACTCGCATTTAAAGCTAAAAAATGCAGTTTCTTGTGTAACAGAGAAATCAGAAATTGCAGAAGAAGAGTTTCTCATCGCAGAAGACAGACTATTTAAAGTCCCCATGAAGTCAAACTTGAAGTTTCGTGGCTTTTAGTATGAACATGTTCGCATTAATGCGAATCATTAAGCTAGTGCGCTCCAAAACAATGAGAAAATTCACATTTAGAAGATATATACATTAAACATTTACAGTCCATCTCTACCACCAACATCATTCTGCACTTCAGCTTCTCATCAGATGTTCTGTCCAATCAAATGCTCTCTAGAAAATGAAGTGTCCCGCCCACGACATGATAAAAATTCATGGTACTAACTGTCAAGTACGGACGGCTTAGCCTTATTTCAAAGGGGGGAGGAGCCACTTGATATGTCGATATGGTGACGTTTTCTGTAAAACATTATGGGAGGAGTCTCCAGTATCAACTGCTTTGTAATGGTTCATAAGTTTCCTCAATACATTTATTAATATGCTTAGATTATGGTGGAGCTTTCACCATACAAGTCCCTGTGTATGAGCTGTTACTATAGAAAAGATAATGTATGAGGGTTGAGGGCATTAGTTACATATGTTACAGCCAGAACTATTGTCAGAGCTGCTGTTATACAAAATGAACCCACATCGTCTGAGTCGAGAATTCAGCAGCACTGTGGTATTATATTATCCATCCATCCATCCATCTTCTACCGCTTACTCCTTTTCAGGGTCGCGGGGAACCTGGAGCCTATCCCAGGGATCATCGGGCACAAGGCGGGGTACACCCTGGACAGGGTGCCAGTCCATCGCAGGGCTATAATTGTCATACTATAGGTTTATCCCTTCGTGTATAACGTAGCGAAGCTTGCCTAATGCTTTTATTTATGTTTTGTCATGCGCCTTTGTTTTGGTCCTGTCTCATCTCCTTTCATGCCACTAATCTCTTAACCATTGTGTTAACCTGCTGGGTGTTAGCCCTTGATTACTTTGTCTACTTATACGCTGTTGTCTACTTATACGCTGTCTAAGTCCTGTCACTGTCATGCCGTGTTTTCACAGGATCTTGGTTTCTTGTCTGTTTCAGTTTTGACTGATAACATTTTTATTGTATTTTATTTATTTATTTATTTTTAGAATTGATTGCTATACATTCATTCTGTCTGGCTAGGATTTAACCCTTGCAGTGATTCGCCTCGTTCTCCCACAAGTTATAATAATGTACACTATAATACAATTACTATGCTTAACATAGTCATGCACAATGTATTAAACTGTATATTTATTTATGTACAATTAATTACATTGCACATGATTTATATTTATTCTCATTCCAATTCATTGTTTTTCATATTCAATTCACTTCAATTTTAATCGTGTAGCACTTTTAACAATAGATACTGTCGTGCTTCTGTTTTTCTGCTATTCAGACTGTCCCTGTGTCCCAAATTTGCATTACTTATACTATGCACTGAAAGTATGTACGCTTTTTGTTAAGAAAAAGTACATACTTTTGAGTGTGTATTAAAGGAGTATGCAAATATTGAGACATACTAACACGCCGTGTAATGGAAGAGAAAGTTGTTGCCCGGAAGAGAACGCTATCACATGTTAACAAACTCCTCGTTGCATCTCAGCTGTTTTCCACTCGTTATTCCTGATATAATTTCTACGATATCATTTAATTTATCACTCCCTTTATTTATTTTTTCCGTATTGCGTTTGTAAATTCGGCGAAGCAAACTGTCACATGATATTAGCTGAAAAAGTCTCCACGGACCCAAACTTCAGAAATTTACCGGAAATAGTAGACCACCTGAGTACCTTCGGGATACACATTTGAACGTACTACGGTTGCGTCTGAAATGGCGTACTAACCAAACTACTACACAGTCTGTGAAAAACAGTACGCCAGAGGGGTACAGTAGTATGTCCGAATTCTCAATAGGCAAGAAACAGTAGGTGAGAAATACCCGGAATGGCGTGCTGCTTCCGGTGAGGTTTTGCAGTATGCAACCAATGGAAGAATAGTGGGAAATAATGGGAAAATAGTGCGTCGACTAATTTTAAAGAATTAAATCTTGGTTAGACAGGACTTGTTTAACAATACATGAATAAGTCGTTAATGTGTTGAAGGTTTAAACAAGAAAACAGCTGTCACAGCGTTTGAAACCATTTTTGTGATCTCCATCATGCCTTATCCGGCCAAGCTAACGGTAACCATTTTACCTCAGCCTGTTAACCCCGCCCACATTACATTACTAATTCAGTTAACTTTCCTGATGTGCAATTTGGCGTTAGTGCGGTTGCTTTAATCTGGTTGTCCCTTTAAGATTTTTGTGTTCATGATGATGTTGAAGGTCACATGTCAATGCCAACATGTCAATGCCAGAATTGTATTCATATTACACACACATACTGATTAGTACGTACTGTTTCAACGGCCATGCAGTAGGTACTGCATCGAATTCACAGTACGCGATTTTGTACGCAGCCTACAATTTGGAAGATACTAATTCTCATCTCGTCTACTATTTAGTACGGATAGTATGCCAATAGGGATACAGGGTTGATGCTAATCTAGATCTTCCACGGTGGAAATATTGAGGGGGAAAAATTGGAGTCGAAAAATACTATTAATACCAGAAAGGTAATAGAAGGAACACCGTTATATAATAACTTGGATTAGTTCCGTAATTCAGTGTTGTGTGAGTTAATATTGCATTAGCATGATTTATGCTAATACTAGGGAATGGCTGCTGTTAGCATTTGTGGAATTGGTTATGTTGGTTAATGTTCAAGTGCACTGTTGGTTCAAAGTGTAATTCCAGCTGCAGATAGTAGTTTGAAAATGACAAGATGACATGATCAACTCGCTCAGCTTGGCCAAAAAGGGACAACAAAGTATAGCATTCGTTATTGCATAAATGTTTATTGACTGACTGTGGGAGAATATTTTACGTGAGGATAAATCTGAAGACGATGGTGAATATGATGGTGAGAAATCAAACAGGTCTAACTTGCCACATATTCACAGAGTATTAACATTTTAATTTGAAGTAAAATGTAAAAGTACGGCTAATTTGCATTGTCAGCGTCAGCAGCTTTTGCTTGGTGACCTAATTATGCAGACCTCTTATCACTATGCTGTAGAATTTGCAAGCAAATTAGTCAGATATTGGTACACAATTAAGTTAGGGCCACTGAAATGACCCAAGGCAATATGTTTGCTCCAACCATTTAAATTAACTCAATTACTGAGGTTGTGCATGGGTCCTCATACTTCCTCATATTAGTAATTTCATCTCTGGGTCACCTTAGTCCATCCACACTCACAGCTCCACCATAAACCCCCCACACCCTTTCTGCCTACTAATGAAGAGCACAATGTTGCATCAATTTTATGAAGTGCACTAGTAAAGGCTTGCAACTAATTGGCCCTCGGGCTGTGTGTCTCCACTGGTGTACAGCTTTGGAGATGGGCTCAGCTATAACAGTGCCAGCTCTCTAACATATCCACCCTCCAAACTATTCATTAGTGTGTCATCACAAGGACAATGAGAGAAGCAAATTAAATTATAAAGTATCTATTGTATTAGCCTTGTTCAGCATTAGCCAGTTTTACAATTTCCCAAAGACAACTCAGTACAAGCACTCGTAGCTCAAAGATGAGCTAATTACAGCGCTGCAGTTCGGCAAAAGTCTGGTTTTATATATTATCAAGGCATTCCATCTCCTCTGCTCAACCTAATGACCCTTTCCCCATCACCATCGAACCTGAAACACGAAGAAGTATGACACATTGAACCAACCAGTGCAGCACAGTGATCGGATAGCTCCTTCCCCATGATTTGGTGGATGAGAGCCCCAGACCAATGTTTTCAATTGGACAAAGCTTTTCTTTGGACTGTATCAAAGCTCGGAATCAGGTTTCATGCTCATGTTACTGTTCTGTTGCCAATTAACCTCCAACCTCCATTTATTTACATTTTACACAGCGTCCCAAGTTGTTTTGGAATCGGGATTTTACCAAACTCTTATATATAACTTGGTGTCTGGAAAAGTCTTTGACTAAAGAAAAAGTCATTGAGATTAGAGGCAAGAAAGTAGAGCAACAGCTATGTACTAGGCAAAAGTGGACTGTAATTTTGATGGTAATTTCACAGACTTGTGGCAGTTATGAGTTTCGGAGACTCCTTCACCTTGAATAAGGAGTGAACAGAGTCTAAAGCACTGTGTAAATGGAGCTACTTTCCAACTAAAGTGCATCACCTCTTTTTGGGAGTCAAGAAACTCAATAGTTACTTCAGACTGCCCTACAAAAAAAAAAAAGGTGAGCCCTTGTTTTACTTTAATGCTAGACTCCCCTCACAGCCAAAGAAAAATATGATATTAGCCTGGGGTTGTCCTATAACTAATTTAAGATGGCTTAAATTAGTTATAGACTATACAATGTATCATTTTCATTTCTAAAAAAAAAAAGAACACCTCATTAAAGAATTCTACAGTTGGGATTGAGATTAGCAGTCTCTGAATGTGTACGCTATCTGCACACCAGCAGCCGGTTTAGTGACAGCTGATGATAAAGTCATGACAATGCCAGGAAATGGTGAAGCATATGGGCAGGGAAAATATCTTTGTTACCTAAAGCTCACATTGAATAATGTTTTTATTTACAGTATGTGACCAATATTAATTATCATACATTGAGGGATTGCAGAACATACCATGCATTTGCTCACACTAATGCTACTGGCAAGCAAGCTATAACGCATAATCCAGAACAATTCGAGTATTTTTTCAGATGAGAAAATAACGCATGGTGCCAAATAAAGCAGTTCAACTCCGTATTTTGTTATCCTTCTCAGTCACTTAGGAGGAATTTGTAGAACGTTGTTCCTCGGAACATTGGTAGAAAAAAAACCCTCAGATGTAGAAATGACAGCACTGACACTTCCTCAACAGCAGTTACATCACTCGAGGTCACAACCGGCCTCAGCTAAAGATGGGTCTGGCTTGGTTCTATCTATCTATCTATCTATCTATCTATCTATCTATCTATCTATCTATCTATCTATCTATCTATCTATCTATCTATCTATCTATCTATCTATCTATCTGTCTATCTGTCTGTCTGTCTGTCTGTCTGTCTGTCTGTCTGTCTATCTATCTATCTATCTATCTATCTATCTATCTATCTATCTATCTGCCCGTCTTTCTATCTATCTATCTATCTATCTATCTATCTATCTATCTATCTATCTATCTTATCTATCTATCTATCTATCTATCTATCTATCTATCTATCTATCTGTCTGTCTGTCTGTCTGTCTGTCTGTCTGTCTGTCTATCTATCTATCTATCTATCTATCTATCTATCTATCTATCTATCTATCTATCTATCTATCTATCTATCTAATGCATTTAGTTGGTTCTGTTTCCCAAAATGTAGTAAATGCACACAGATGCATGATCTATAGGAGAAAACAGAAAAATGATGTGCATGATTTGGGCCAGATTTTGATCTTGAGTTCACTTCTATACAGGTGGATGTTGAAGTGCCTGAGTGCAAGGGAAAACAAGTGGGGGAAGCAGGATGCTCCAGCAGCTTCTGCCAACTAGCAGGTGGGTAATGAGTCTGTGGGGAAAGTAGGAGCGCTGCTGGGGGTTTGCAATTGCAGCGTTTGTGATAAAAATTCTAGTGCATAGCGCTGTACGCTGGCTAAACACTACTGGTTCTGAAAGAAGAAACATCGCAAACATGTACTGTGCTGCTTGAAGAATGTTTGTCTCAGCACATGGACGGAGAGGTTGTTTTATCCAACCGAAGGTATTGACCGTCCCGCCATGGCAGAAGCAATGATTACCACTGTCAAAGTGTCTATATTCCTGACATTCATTTAGATATAATTAAATAGCACTGGCGGTATGTCCCAATTTCAAGGTTTGACCTTCCACTTGGCTCTGCAATTGCTAGACAATCATTCCCGCCATGCAGCACTCGTAGACGCGTACAGAGAAGAACTTGTATTACCACTGAGTGGAGCCACGTCTGGTACAGAAGAAAGAAAAGAAACTGCCATTATGAGATACATGAATGCTTTGTTGCACTACAAAAAGGAGTAAGAGAGAAAGCCTGCCTCAGTGGCTACAGCTAAGCAATTTGGGAGTGCTGATACCAAATTGATGGCAGAGTCTGGGGGTAGCTTTTGATTAATATCTCTGCTTCTCTCTCTCTCTCTCTCTCTCTCTCTCTCTCTCCCTCTCTTGGCTCCCTTTTCCTCCCTTTCTTTCTTTTCATACCCCACCTTTGTTGGCCTTGTGATGAGAGTCACCACATTGGCCATGACATGAGCAAATGCAACATACAGATGGGCTGCAGGTGATGTATCGATCCAAACCTGAGAACTCATCAAGCCATTTCAAGAAATTGTTCCTTATACTCAGCAGCATGGACATCACTCTGCTTCAACTCCCTCCCTCCCAACATCACACACACACACACACACACACACACACACACACACACACACACACACACACACACACACACACACACACATAGTCTTTACTCCAGTTCCTCCAACTGATGAATATATCCCAGTTCATCATACGGAGGCCACAGAGCTAATCGAACCTTGGCCGGAGATGCCGTTACGGGTTATTTATTCTTACCAAGAATTCCGGTCATTTAGAAGAAGTTATAGATTGAGTTTACATAACTTCGCTCCAACACCATCAACCTGGACCTTTTACTTGTGATTGCTGAACTTCACAATTTCAGGGCTGAGAGAACAGAAAGGGACATCTGATTGTATATAACGGTAGCAAGAATAAAACAATTGCAGATGTTTTTGCTCAAGGAGGAATACCGTGATGATATCGGAAAATAATCAACCACTGGGTGGCGTGATGCGGCCTGACACAAAGCAAAGTCACAGTGAAGTAGAACATTTTCCAACAAAGTGCTCTTATACATCAGCAATTTGCCAGTGATTAGAGTTATTATGAATTAAAGAACAACAGAATATACTTTTAGATAAATCCTGACTCAGACCTCTACTGAGAAATCTTAGGGCAAGAGTAGCAAGACAAGTCTTCCCATGATGGTACAAGGAAGTAATCTTGAGTAGAACTAGGACTCAATTCGGGTCTCCTCTGCATCGAATAGTGGAGAGTTATTATATACCTAGCCTGCTCAGTTTACACCTGACCTTCACTGCACTGAACACTGAACAAATCCAGAATGATGTCGGAAACGTGAGCGATATAATACAATTTTGTCCTTGATTGTCCTTTACTCTTTAAACCTCCAGGACGGAGAGATCTGCCCAGTTCCCGACATCAGACAAATCATTGTCTCAGCTGTCAATGCTTGCAGAAATTCTTGCGAACAAACACGAATTCACAGAAAATGTATGTTTAGATGTTCAATGACAGGTTACACATCGCAACGTGTTTTATTCTTCTTATACCACTGCAAACTCTCGACGATGACCTTTTTAAATGATGTATTAAAGGTTGACGCATTGTACATTTAACCATTTATAGTTGCGTTTAATGTTACTTCTGGTATCGCTTTATTTATAGCAGCCACAGACAGATTCCTCGCTAAACTCTCCTTGTCTCTGTCTCTCGAAGTTGATGTTAATGTTTTATATGATTACATATTAGGACAAATACATTGATAGAAACCTGGGATTTGCCTTGCAGCTGGAACTATCGTCATAGTCGCTGTTATAGAAAACGAATCAACACCTGCTGAGCGATCCGATTCTATAAATCAGCAGTTCATTTTACGAGAAGACTTACGTAACTTTGATGGCCAGTATCTCCATGGTTGGTTCAGCTTTCTTTATCCTTATGGACTTTAACTATTCTATTTGACTCATGTTCCTGTATAATCCCTGCTGAGAAAAAAAAAAAAAAAAGGCCTAATAGAATTTGTAATGGTTTTATTGGGAATTGTATTGGTTTTAATGGAAACAGTAATGCTAACTGTGGGTCTATACTGGTAATTTGTTGCCTTCATATGGTGGCATGTTATGTCTAATGGATATCATTAAGAACCAATAATGGTTAATGGTTTTAATGGTTAGCTGATGGTATTTGTAATATAAACCATTAGAATGTGTGTGATGATTTCAATTGGTTTTTTTTTTTCTTTTTTGGAAGGAATAAAGCAAGGTTTCGTTTATGAAGCATAAACTAATTTATGCTCGTAGTTGATATACGCTGCACGATCATATATATACGATGATGATGAGGATGATCCATTAAGTGACATTCATGCAATTAACAGAGACCTGCATACTCACAGCTTCTGAAATTTCACTACTTATATATTTATCTATTCATTGATCTGGATACTTCTGTGAAATTACAATATATGGTATTTAACATGATCAACATAACAAAATAGGGACCTACAGTAGAAATAGTGGAGAATCTTGAATATTAAATATTCATGATATTGAACATTTGCTTTCTCACTCACTCATCTTCATCCGCTTTATCCTTTCTCAGGGTCACGGGGAACCTGGAGCTTAACCCAGGAAACATCGGGCACAAGGCAGGATACACCCTGGACAGGGTGCCAGTCCATCACAGGGCACACAAACACATACACATTCACACACCCCTTCACACACTATGGACACTTTTTCCGACATGCCTACCCTGCATGTCTTTGGACTGGGTGAGGAAACCCCGCAGTACGGGGAGGACATGCAAACTCCACACACACGGTCACAGTGGGAATCAAACCCCGGCGATGTGAGGCGAACATGCTAACCACTAAGCCACAAAGTTTCAATGTTGTCTCAGACTTTTGGACCCCATTGTATATCTGAATAAAATCAAAAACAGAAGTCTGAAAGGGTTGTTTTTAGTTTGCTTTGAGAAAGTTAAACAAGAATACTAAATACCTTATTGACGTCCTCAACTATTTTATTTAATCCTGAAATATTTTTCATGAAGGCCCGTAAATGACCAAACTATCGGCGCTGTAGAAGCGGGCTTTCGTAGAGTTTCTCTATCACACGCTACTCCAGATAGATCTGTAATATGCGGCACACATTTGGAGGCGTTTCCCAACTAAATGAAAGCCTTCCCCTTTAATGCCTGGTTAGGAACAGAGGAAATTGGCCTGCCCTGCTTAATTAAACCTGAGATTGCTTCTCTCAAGCTCAGTCAAATCTGATTAGGATATGAGATAATGCTGTTTAGTATAAATTATACTAAATAATATTTTACACTTTCTATCACTTTCACAAATTTTTATAACTGTAATATATTATAAAGTCGTGAAAAAATAAGGACATTCCCCGGAAATCCATGTCGGCGGTTTTGACATATTTGGACAAACAGTGCCTATTGATGACGTTCATACACTTGAACAAAACCACAAGGAAACATTAAGAGGTAATATTTAAGTACACCATTGGCCACAGAAGCTAGAATTGCCACCTTTGGAGAAATAACTTCCACCTACGAGAGGTTATTAATGGATTAGAAATCAAAAATGCTTGAATATACGAAAGTTCCACTTATTTTTTTATTAAATTAAGGGGAAAAATGAACTTTTCCATGATATTAAACTTTTTTGAGATGCACCTACAGTGGTGTGAAAAAGTGTTTGCCCCCTTCCTCATTTCCTGTTCCTTTGCATGTTTGTCACACTTAAGTGTTTCGGAACATCAAACCAATTTAAACAATAGTCAAGGACAACACAAGTAAACACAAAATGCAATTTGTAAATGAAGGTGTTTATTATTAAAGGTGAAAAAAAATCCAAACCATCATGGCCCTGTGTGAAAAAGTGATTGCCCCCTAAACCTAATAACTGGTTGGGCCACCCTTAGCAGCAACAACTGCAACCAAGCGTTTGCGATAAGGTGCAATGAGGCTTTTACAGCGTCCTGGAGGAATTTTGGCCCACTCATCTTTGCAGAATTGTCCTAATTCAGTTACATTAGAGGGTTTTCGAGCATGAACGGCCTTTTTAAGGTCATACCACAACATCTCAATAGGATTCAGGTCAGGACTTTGGCTAGGCCACTCCAAAGTCTTCATTTTGTTTTTCTTCAGCCATTCGGTGGTGGACTTGCTGGTGTGTTTAGGATCATTGTCCTGCTGCAGAACCCAAGTTCGTTTCAGCGTGAGTACGAACAGATGGTCGGACATTCTCCTTCAGGATCTCTTGGTAGACAGCAGAATTCATAGTTCCTTTTATCACGGCAAGTCTTCCAGGTCCTGAAGCAGCAAAACAGCCCCAGACCATCACACTACCACCACCATATTTTACTGTTGGTATAATGTTCTTTTTATGAAATGCAGTGTTCCTTCTACGCCAGATATACTTGGACACACACCTTCCAAAGAGTTCCACTTTTGTCTCATCGGTCCACAGAATGTTGTCCCAAAAGTCTTGGGGATCATCAAGATGTGTTGTGGAGAAATTGAGACGAGCTTTGATGTTCTTTTTGCTCAGCAGTGGTTTTCTCCTTGGAACTCTGCCATGCAGGCCATTTTTGCCCAGTCTTTTCCTGATGGTGGAGGCATGAACGCTGACCTTAACTGGGGCAAGTGAGGCCTGCAGTTCTTTGGACGTTGTTGTGGGGTCTTTGTGACCTCTTGGATGAGTCGTCGCTGCGCTCTTGGGGTAATTTTGGGCGGCCGCCACTCCTGGGAAGGTTCACCACTGTTCCATGTCTTCGCCATTTGTGGATAATGGCTCTCACTGTGGTTCGCTGGATTCCCAAAGCTTTGGAAATGGCTTTATAACCCTTTCCAGACTGATAGATCTCAATTACTTTCTTTCTCAATTGTTCCTGAATTTCTTTGGGTCTCGGCATGATGTGTAGCTTTTAAGGATCTTCTGGTGGACCTTACTGTGTCAAGCAGCTCCTATTTCAGTGATGCCTTCATTGTGAACAGGTGTGGCAATAATCAGGCCTGGGTGTGGCTAGAGAAATTGAACTCAGGTGTGGACAACCACAGTTATAGTATGTTTTAACAAGGGGGGCAATCACGTTTTCACACAGGGCCATGATGGTTTGGATTTTTTTTCACCTTTAATAATAAACACCTTCATTTACAAATTGCATTTTGTGTTTACTTGTGTTGTCCTTGACTATTGTTTAAATTGGTTTGATGTTCCGAAACACTTAAGTGTGACAAACATGCAAAGGAACAGGAAATGAGGAAGGGGGCAAACACTTTTTCACACCACTGTATATATATATATATATATATATTTGTGTTTCAGGGTGGATTTTCTCTATAGACTTCTCTGTAGCCTTCTGTCCATGGAGACGCCCAAACATTACAGAATGAATTCCAGCACACAAAAAAACACTGAATTATTCGCCTTCAGGTTTTTTTTTTTTTTTTTAATAGCATGTATACTCTTAAATTTGATACACAAAGTGTTGAATATGAATGTACTAATTCCTAAATTATAAATCTGCAATAAAAAATGTAGAGTAGCCAAATCTCGCAATTGCAGAAAGTTCATAATCCATTTGAGGTCATTAGCCCAAAAAGTTTGGGAACCCCTATTATAAGTTTTTATGAGGAATTATTTGTAACATATCATTACAGCTTTATGAGGCATTATTAGAGTTTATAAACATGCTCGCAAGGAATCATTACCAACTTACAAAGAATTATAAGCACAGTTAGAATTATTCGGTAATATGGGCTTTATCGAAGGTTCTTTGTATAATTGTTAGACTTGTTTATGGAAGTGCTATAAAATCTTGAAAATCGGAGTATAAAATGCAAGCAAACTATATTTACATACAGCTGTATTTTCCAAACTCTTGCAGCTCCTGCCTTGTTAAAACAGAACGCAGAGAGACTTGTGAGAGCTGTTGGAGATTGATTCGATTTCATTTCATTTTTTATTTTTATACCAAACGCCCGAGGAGTAGAAATGTATTGTTAGAAATGAGAGAATGTTCATTAATTATCGCTTTAGCAACCCACCCACACTTTAGCTTTTACTGCTCTCAGGGGAGCTCATGTTTCTTTTGGTGGAGCTGAGCTCATTACCTGTCATTTCAGTCTTACGTGTTTTACAGGAATTATCACTGACCACAAAAAAAATTTAAAATAAATAAATAAATGAAAAACACGTGTACACATTTTCATGCTGCTATGTTCTTTCCAGTTTTGGTTGTAACTGCTCATTGTCACCAATATGGCAACTGCTTAGGGAAAATCCTTTCTTCCGTCTATTCCGTCTTCCTTTCTTCCGTCTATCCTTTCTTCCCTCTATCAATGAGAATGTAGCAGAATAGTCAAAACCTTTAAGTGTCACGATTTCCCTCTTTCAGCTTTTCTTTCATATCATTTTGCTTTAAATTCATTTCACATGCTTTACTTTACATTGCCATGCTGTAGTCTTCTCTCCTACCCATCCTGGCATTGGTGTGTTACCTGATTGTGTTCACCTGTTCTATGTCTCATTGACTAGCTTTTCATGGACAGCAGTAGTCTAATTATTGACCTTATTCTGAATAAGACAATATAGTGATTAAGGTTTTTACATGAGTTGCTTTTAGAATATTCCTTTCATGTTCCTGTTTTATATGTTATAGATCATAGAGCGATTAACGTCATTACATCACCGCGCCACGCCGTCCGACGTTAACTCCAGAATTTCACGTGTCGACATACAGTTATGGTACCGTATACAGTTTTGGGTGTTTTTATTTTTAAATTTTCTGAAAGCTTCAAGTGTAGTTAATTATTTGTCATGCTGTACGTGCAAATAGACAGCTGATTAAAGCCGTGGGCTGCGTCCCAAACCGCGTACTTACCGTCTATATAGTAGCTGAGATACATGTACTTCTTCTACCATGTAGCAGGTAAGTACGCGGTTTGGGACGCAGCTGTGTTCTCTTGTTTGCTGTAAAACGGTTGAGAGCCGCCGTGTGTGATCATGTCCTGTCGTAAAATGCGATGAAAACTCCCACACGACGTTAATAGTGTGATTAAGGTGTGTACATGTCTGTAACGCACGCCGACAATGCGACTAAAGCAGGAATACTCCACACGCCTTAATTCCATTCGTGTTTACTTTATGGATGACTTTAATCGGATTAAGGTAATAAAAAAATCACTGTTTACATGCTAGTTTCTTAATCAGAGTATCGTCTTAATCGGGTTAATATCGGATTATTGTTGTCCATGTAAACGTACTGAATGTGGATTACTTTGGTCTATTTATTACTTTGTCTCTATGCGAAGTCTTTTCATGCATTTATTGTGTTGTTTTTAAAATCCAATCTTTTTCACAAGTTTTGTTTCTCATTGTTCTTCCTGGTTTTGCCCCTCACTACGTTTCTCTGTCCTTTGTTTATGGATTAACCAGGTTTACTCTTGTCTGTCAGTGTTTTGACCCATGCAAACCTTTACACTTGTACTCAGCCTCATCGAACCGTTACTTTGTGTCATTCTGACTAATTGAGAATGTCTTTTCTTTTTTTTTTTTTTGCAGTGTTGTTGCATTATACAATCCAGGCATGAGTAGAAAGCACAAAAGCGTACAAAAGAATGTGAGCATTTCGTTCAAACTGCACGGAATATTGTGAATATTCACATAACAATCGTATGCACGCGGAAAGTAAATCCATGCAGATTACAGAGCAGGAGTCTGGACAGATGTATAATTTTTTATGAGAGGAAAACAAATTTGTCTGAGAGAAAAAGAAATTGTTTCAGCACAGTACAGCAGCTACAACAGAAAAAAAAAAAACAAACAAACCTGAAGACGAATAATTTGGTGTTTTCCTGTGTGCTGGAATTCATTCAGTAATGTCCGACCGTCTCCGTGAACAGAAATGAGCAGTCTGTTCTCAGATGTAATGACAACACACTTGGTGATTGGTGTAACGGCAAATTGTTGACTTCAGCACATCAGTCTACAGAGAAAATCCACCCCGGAAACACGAATATATTTGTTCCAAAAGTCTCTATACACAGAGTACTACGTTTACCAGCACCACGTCGGTTGTGTCTTCGTCAGTGGATGTTCGTGGACGTCCACTTCTCGGTTTGTCTCCCAGTACTTTCGACTTTGTTGATAAGTTTGGCAACAGTCTTCTGTGTGCGGTGTGTTTGCCATGATTTAGTCCATCGCAACCTTGAGACAACTTCCCGATCCAGCCATGAGAATGATTTCAACATGTTCTTCTTTGGTCAAAGGTATTCTGAAACGCTATCTGAAAACAATATCTAATATAATATAAACTAAGTATGAAAAGTTTCGTCCGTCTCCCCGACGTCACATGGGGCCGTTACTAGCTTTTCAACAATCTCAAACTTAAGGGATAACGGTCAGGTGTTGATCATTGGTGTCTTTCTTCCCTCCGTCATAGACATTTACACCACACGCTGCTTGCTCAAAGCCACCAGCATTGTGGATGACCCCACACACGCCTCACACACACTCTTCGACCCTCCTGCCATCTGGAAAAAGGTACCGAAGCATCAGGAAACTGTGTAACCGCTTCTTCCCCCAAGCCAACAGAGACTGACCGACGCACACACTCATACTAAACTACTACTGCAATAACTGCTATGTCCACATATGGTATAAGCTAATCTGCTGAATACAATGTTATGTTTATATTCACAGCATTGCATTTATTTAATTATATTGTTATTGTTTTCGCACTACCTGTTATACCTGTTATGACACTTACGGTGCCCACTGTCCACGTTTAACATTCAACATCACGTTAATAAGAAATCCATTGTAGACATAATGGAGACAGCAAAAGTTCCAGAATGCAAAGCAAATATATGGAGCAGGTGCGCTGAGTTACAGCAGAGTCTCTGCTTGGCGAGTCAGCGAGCTACGAGATAGTATTAGCAAGAAAGCTTTGGAAGTTGAGCTCTTTGAGCAGAGTGTACAAACGAGGTGGCGAGAGTGCTGAGCAGACTAAAGCGCCGCCGCATCGATCTCTTTCCCACTGCACCACTATCCGCCGTAGTCGAACAGCATTGTGGGTAATGTAGGAGACGGTTAACCGATGTGAAAACAGACCACCGTGTTGATGAATGGAATGGAAAAAAAAATAAAAACCTTGCAGAAATAAATGTTGATTTGCGATGAGACTAATGAGTGCATTTCAATCGTGTATGCTGAGAACGTAGCCCTATCTCTGATGGCCCCGATTACGAAGGTTGAGGCCCTTCTCAGCTCACGCCACTTCCACTTTAGATATTCATATGCAGGTGACATTCATATGATTTAGATACAGATGGTCCCATTGCATTGTACTCCTAGTATGCATATATATCTTCTCATGATGAGGATGTTCTCGTGATGGAATGGAGCTAATCCTATAGCCAGTCCCATCATCACCTTTTCTGTTTTGGATTCAGGGTGAAAAGAATCATCTAATATCTCACATCCGTGTCTCCTGAAAGCAGTTACTCTGAGATATTGTCACCGCACAATACATTGAAAGCAGTAGTTTATGTGAAACATTGTTTGGTTCGGGATGAATATACCACTGGGTCATTTGCCTACTCAACAAAAATAAAAAAGAGTAGAAACACTGGAGGACTATAATAAATCAGTGTTATTTTTCCACGTCGAAAAAAGGGTGGAAATTTACGCCGGATCCACTGTGTGAGGCACAGAATGCAAAATCTGCTTCTTTTGTTCGGACGTTCTTAAAAGAAACGTTCCTCGCGGATGTGCGACGTCTGAGCATCCTTCATGGCGTGCTTTTATGGTAAAAAAAATAAAATAAAATAAAAATCATCACTGACAGGGTGGCGTGATGCAGAGTTACCGAATTAAAGTTTTTATTTATTTATTATTATTACAACCCCTATTATAGAGTCTTGATATGAGAGAAGTCATTACTGCCGCTGAGGCTGAGCACAGGAGCTGTTTTACTACATAATTTGAACAGCGGTAATGTCTGTGTTTAATGTGTGTATTTTCCTACAGTAGACCTGACACCGTGTCATTATTTATACGGCTGCATTTAACCTTGCAAAAAAAGATGTATTTGTGTGCATGTGCCTGCATATGTGTGTGTGTGTGTGTGTCTCCTGTATGTTTGTGTGAGTGTGTCCGCGAGTGCCAGCAGCTGCATTCACAGGCAGCTCAGCCCGTCGCTGCTCATGTGAATAAAGCTGAAGGATGTTTGCGCTGACAGGAGCTCTCCAGCGCCATAGAGCCGCGACGGCTTCTCCCACGCCTGACCTTTAAAAACATCGGGCGAATAGAAACTCCAACTACATAGGCATCCGATATCTAGCCATCAGCTTCAGTACTACATGAACTCACGCTTCAAAATGTTACAAGGAAACTGACATCGGCTGCATAGATACAATGTAGCCGTTAAGTCGTTATCTCTCTCGATCGACCTTCTTTACCGAACGCGCTCCTCTCGTCGTTTTTATTCGCCGTTCCAGTCAGTAGCAAGTCAATATGTGATAGAAAATGAGCGTATCGATAAAAGCAATGGTTTCCAACTGAAGAGAGAATGAAATCATTACCGTCAGTACGTTAGAATCCATCCATCCATCCATTTTCCATACCGCTTATCTTACACTGGATCGCGGGGAGCCTGGAGCCTATCCCAGGGAGCATCACATGGCTGATAATACTGATAATACTCATATATATCATTACACTGTAGAGCAGTATCAAATGAGGCTTATATAGCTCTAGACGAAACTAAGTTGCTTGCCATGAGCATAATTTGTTGATCAGTGACAAGACAATATAAAACTTTGGCTTTGACGTCAACGTCTTGTTGTTCCTGGTCTCAACAAACCTCCAGTGATTGGGACAGGACGTAACTTTCCTTGGCTCATCTCCATCCACCGGCCTGGATCAGCCACTTTTGCCTTAGGTGCACTGAAAACACAGTGAGACGGCTCCTGAGTGGCAAGTGTCACAGACGATTTCGATCTAAACCAAGCACCTCTTCAACAAGCTGAACCCAGGAACCAACATACGTCACATGGAATGGATTGTGTGACATGGGGTGACTTTTAGGTGATGAGGTTCGGTGAATGCTCTGATGGTGCAAAATAAAAAGCCAAGAAAGGCACACACTCTGGAGTGTGATCTATAGATGGTTTCGCTCACAGCTGCTGCAGTTCAATTCTTTACTCTCATACATTACCAGCAATGTAACCTTGGAATACAATCGATGATGGGAGATTTCTTGTGCAGAGACCTAAATCATAAGCTACTCAAGCTATTGAGAACCTTGTCAGTCTCAACATTAATCTCACGACTTATTAATATTTAATTGTGCCTTGTCTTGCCACTGTACTCTGTCTTACTGACTCACCCAGGAAGGAGTCATAATTCTTCTTTGACTATTAAAACACGAAATGCTACTGAGAACTTAAAGGAGATCAGCTGAGTGGGTATAATGCAGAGGTCCTACTTAGCAGGAATGTGTCAGTGGCCCGAATCTAGTACTTATTGTAGCAGAGCCATTGAACAACTCAAGTTCAGCAACTCACATTTTCTAAACATGAACCATGGCTTCTGCAGCAGATCCTCTGTTGTGGCTTGTCCAATCACATGCATTTTTGTAAACGATTTAGCTGAAGGGAGCTCATCAGACCACCGATGACTGTAGCAACAGGGCTAGAGACATTAACTCATCAAGGGAAGCATTTTTACAGACTTTCATATATTTTTCATTTTATTTGCTCTCTCTCTCTCTCTCTCTCTCTCTCTCTCTCTTTCTCTCTCTATCTGATGACATGACTTGTTTAAAATAGAAGTCAACAATGAACACAAAATGTTCACAGAGAAGGATGCAGACGTGTCACGTTTTGTACTAATTCAAATTGGTCCTCAAAACCCAAACAGGATTGGTCTAAACCTGCTGAACTCTTCAAATTGACCTTTAATTGGATTTTTTTTTGTCCTGAGAATCCACATTTACCAAATGATAGGCGACTAATCTTGAGGTGTAGGGATGTACCTGATTCATATGTATTATAAATGAACTGTGCTCCCTCCATCATGCTTAGTAACTGCCTGGTCAGGGTTGCAGTGGTTTAAATTAGGTGGCTAGTTTGTTTACATTTTGGGAAATAGAACCAATTTAATTCGTTAGAAAACATCACAGGCAGAGATAAAGAAAAATAACAACCGCTCAAGCTGGACACCGTACACATATACACCTGAACGTTATCCCTAGTTGAGGTCAGTGATGAACTTGAGTCATGTAGCTGAGGCTGAGGAATTGTCAGAGCCAGATTTCACAAACTGTGGTGACACTGCTGGGATTTCTACCTTTTGGGTTTTTCTTTCTTTATTATTTTTTTTCATATATATTTTCACTGTTTCCTGGAACATATTAGTAGGACTAACAGATAAAAACATTTCTGGTTGAAGATTTGTTTAAGGATCAAACAGACGCTCTCCAGCCAACTTCTCTTTACCACCTTCACTCTCAACATCTGAAAATACGAGTGCTTACATCATAGATGAGATTAGCATAAGGAAATTGATGTTATAGGAGTTAGTACTCATATTAGGCTGTAAGGTTTAGATATTTGAGGTTCCATGTAAAGGCTATATTCGTCCATTATTCAGAAACATTATTTTCCATTCCATACTCTTTAAGTTGTGCTCATATTTTGTGCCATTGTCTCTTACATAGAAATGAAACATTAATTTTAAGCGGAGAAGTCAGTCGTTGAATTGGAAAGGACATTTATGCATGACTTTGACATTCATCCAATATAGATTCTGTTCCCCCTCTTATTGGATTTGAAAACGAGATTTACAACGCACAGGGGATCATTAGAAGACTGGGGGAGGCATTTTTCTACCAATAGCATGTAATTAAAACCATAAAGTTATGTTTGGCAGGATTAATATTCTGAAAAATTCTGTCGTAATTTATTAGAGCGCTGGAAAAGTTAATAAGAGATTATTTATTCATGCTCATATAAATATTTAACTTATGTATTAATATTCATTGGCACCAAGCTTCCATATTTATCATGAAAAGTAGATTTATTTGAGGTCGGGGGTAATTTTGGTCCTTTCAGCATTCCCTCACACTGAGAGTCCGACACAAAGCTGAATACAATTTCCAGATAGCATAAAAATGTCGCATTCTGGAGTCCTCATGTTGGCATGTAGAGAAAATAATTTCCAATAATCCCTTTATTAATGAGGAAAGGTGACAAAACCTTGGTGTTTTTCTTTGAGACACATTCATGAAAGAATGCTTAACGTGAATAGAATCACAAGCATGAAGGAATTGCATGGGTTTCAAACACTCTGTTGAAGGGTCTAGCATGAAATTTTCAAGGGCTTCCTCAGTGGGAGAAGATGGGGGTTAAGACAGAGGTGGGGAGCAACATGCTACATTTACTTCAGTAGAGTTTTGATAAAAAATGTTTACTTTTAAGAATAGGTTGAACTGGCCATACTTATACCCTTCTTCAAATCCATTTTTAATCACAGAAATATACTTTTACTACGCTATATTCGGTGGCGTTCCTCCGTTACTGTTAAATATTGAATGTATCAGTACGTTTACATGGACAACAATGATCCGATATTAACCCGATTAAGACGATACTCTGATTAAGAAACCAGCATGTAAACAGCGATTATAGATTACCTTAATCTGATTAAAGTCATCCTCGAAGTAAACACAAATGGAATTAAGTCGTGTGGAGTATTCCTGTTTTAGTCGCATTATCGGCGTGCGTTACAGACGTGTACACACCTTCATCACATTATTAACGTCGTGTGGGAGTTTTCACCGCATTTTGAGACAGGACACGATCACACACGGCAGTGTTCAACTGTTTTCCGGCAAACAAGAGAGCACGGCTGCGTCCCAAAGCGCGTACTTACCTACTATATAGTAGGAGAAATACATGTATCTCAGCTACTATATAGACAGCAAGTACGCGGTTTGGGACGCAGAACACGGCTTCAAGCAGTCGTCTATTTGCATGTACAGCATGACAAATAATTAACTTGAAACGTTCGTAAAATAGAAAAAATAAAAACACCCAAAACTGTATATGGTCCCATAATGAAGACGAACTGTATGTCGATACGTGAAATTCTGGAGGGACGTCGCACGCTGTGACATGGTGACGTAACAGTCGGCTGTTGGGGAAATGTTTTTGGGAAGTGTGTGTGTGTGTGTGTGTGTGTGAGATTTTGTGTTGAAAATGACAGGTTGTGTGTTATTGTATCGGACTGGGATATGCTGCTTCATCTTGAACCCAGGTTTTCTATCATATAAACAGAACAGACTTTCAAGCCGGGGTGAGAGATTCAGGATTTTCCCTTCATTTTAATCCGATTCGAAGTAGCTAGTAACTTGCTACTCGAGTCGTCCTCTCATTGGATACTTTATTACTTTTTCTCAAGTCATTATTAACATTATTACTTTTACTGTTACTTGAGTAATTATATTTCTAAGTAGTTTTAGGAAGTTTTAGCACATGTTTTGTCTACTCTACCCACCTCTGGTTCTAGTTCGGGCTCCTAACAAACCTAAATGGGATAACTGAATGAATTGGTAATAAAAAAAAACAAAAAACATTTGAAATCATTCGGCTGTAGATTTCACCACAGTATCATCAAGAACTTTAGAGTGCATGTGTTTTAAACTTTTGTATCCTAAAACTTATATTAGGCCAAATGTGGGCCAAATGTTTACATACAAAAACACTCATTAAAATGATCTACAACCTCTACTCATTCTTTGACTTGTCTCTCTACTGGAACCCAATATTAGAATGTATGCCATTTTAAAAACCTTATATATGTACGTTTCTTGGATGATAAACATGAATAAATTGCAAGGGTTTAAAGCCCTGTTTAAGGGTCTGACATCGAATCCTTGAGACTGAGATTCCCCTTATATGGTTTTTAGACAATTAGATTGATGGTATTCGGCAGGCACCCTTATCAAGATCAACAGATATCTCATTTATGCAGCTGAGCGTTAAGAACCTTGCTCAAGGGCCCAACAGTGGCAGCTTGGCATTGCTGGCGTTTGAACTCATGACCTTCTGATTAGTAATCCCACCTCTTAACCTCTTAAGCTACCACTACCAGACCTTAAGGGGTTAGGCTCCTGATTGGTGCAACAGAAAAAAAGTTCACCCATTGGCTCTGGCATCATCAGGTTTGTAACTCGGTATGTCTTGACCATTCCACAGCAATTCGTAGCTGGAAGCCAAGGGAGGAAATTTGTTCGTGGTCTCTGGATGGAAAAAATGACATATACTCTGTACACTACACTACACTACATGGGTTTGCCTCACCCTCCCTACTTGGTAGCTGTTTTATGACAGAGGACAGCTGGCTGAAACTGACCTAAACATGACGATAAACATGTAAAAAAAAAAAGTGTATTATAATTGAATTGGCGTCGATTCGTTTTTATTTTTCTAGCGTTCTTAACAACAGACAGGGTTGTTAACGACGATTGCAACAGCTTTGCAGATGTAAATTTACATCCCTCATGAGCAAGTCGGAGCAACAGTGTCAAGGAAAGAAACTCGGTGAGATGACATGAGGAAGAAACTGTCAGAGTAACCAGACTCAAACAGAAACCCATCCATTTCTGAGTCAAACCTTTTAACTTTAGCACTCTTCATTCACCCGTTCGCACACAACAGCATGCCATTGGGAGCAACTACGGGCTCAAGTGTCTTGACCATGGACACTTCAGCATGTTGAGGCACGTGGGCCGGGGATTGAACTGCCAACCCTGCGATTGGTGGACGACCTGCTCTACCATCTGAGCCACGGCTGCACTCAATAAATAATCAATAAATATAAATAATTACTCGTTTATACTATAAAGTCAAACAGTACTAAATGTTTTAAATGGATGTCCAGTATGATTGTATGGTGAATAAGAAACCTTGGACAGTGTTTATGATTACAGCAGCAGCTCCTGGGTCTACAGTATGCAGGTGAGATTATCCACGGAAACAAAGGCACAAGTTCTTTTTGGGAAGTGCAAATCTTTAGGGTATCCATACATATAACCTTTAACAGTTCCTAGAGGAACAAATTGAGGGAAAAAAAAAAGTTTATGTACCTGTAGCTTAGTTCAATTTACTTCAACACGTGGTGTGAACTTTTGCTGCCCTTTAATGGAACTGTCCTAATCGTTCACCGCAATTCCAAAAGGTCCAGAAGACAAAAATAGATTGAAGTAGGTTGCTTTGCTTAGTGTTAAAGCATTTTTTTTTCTTTTTTTTTTTGCTTGTGATCAACTTTCTCTGTCACTGCTGCCATCAGAAACCAGTCACTTTACCTGCCAAGCTTCATTGCCCCAGCAGGGCCTTTTGAGAGTCTGTTCAGTATCTCAAATTACTCTAGTAATGCGTTTTATTTCACATCTAACAGAGAGAATTGGTGAAAACATTAGAAGCTCTTGGGGGAAATTGTGTCGTCCTTGATTTGTTTGTTGTGAATAGATTTCCGAAGAGTCATTATTTATCCATGAGCTGATTTTATCCGAAGATTTAGTTGTACTCGGTAGATTGGGAAGCTGATGTTTCTCAGGTTATACAGTACGTACTGGAAATCGACAGTGGAATGAAACTGCCGTACGGATATGCAGCAACGACATGAAGTCTTTGCGTCATCAAAAGTCTTGTAGTCTTGCAAAACCTCACTAGGCTTTACATTCACGTGTGGCTGCATGAAAAATGTTCGACATTACAGTTCATTTTGCCAACAGTCACGACCGAGCAAGTGTCTCTGAGACCGCTAGATAGTAACGCCGAAATCGCGGCTGTGTCAGCATAGAAATCGAATCCCTTTGTCTCTTGCTAGTGTGAGCGCTGTTTGTTTCACGAACTATTCGGAAAATGTGAATCGTTTCGTGCATCCATCGACTGACAATCCAACATGTACAGTGAAAGATATCCAGGTTCACACAATCATCACAAATTTCACTAAATGTTTCATACACTGTATGAGCAAAAGTATATGGACAAAATGTTGCCCCAAAAGGAAGCAAACAATTGTATAGGATGTCTTTATATACTGTAGCATTACAATTCTTCTTCACTGGAACTAAAAGGCATAAACCTGTTACAGCATGACGACGACCCTGTGTAGAAAGTGAGCTCCATGAAGACATGGTTTGAGTGAAGAACTCGAGTGCCCTGCACTGACCACCATCGGGATCAACTGGAACTCTGCATCCCAGTCCTCCTCAGCCATCATCAGTACCTGACTTTGCTTACACTCTCGAGCAAATCCTCACAGCGATGCTCCAAAATCTAGTAGAAAGCCTTCCCAGAAGAGTGTAGGTTATTATAACAGCAAAGGGGGAATTGGATAAATCTGGAATGGGATGTTCGACAAGCACATGTGGGTGTGGTGGTTAGGTTTCCACAAACTTTTTGCCCACATAGTGGACTTTTCAATCTAAGAGAAGTGTAAAACAAAGAAGCAATCCAATACACCACTGTGCTCCAGGCGAGACGACGTGAGAGGCCAGGAACTGCAGGCCAAATTGAGATGGGAAGGAGAGAAAGTGAAAATCCAGGATCTTTGACTTGCTGCAGTGGTCGAGCTGAAGAACATGATGATGCGGGTCTGCTGTAAGCAATACTTCAGCGCGGTTCCCTTCAAAAGGTGAACAGGGTATTAGAGATTGCAGTAGGGAAAATGCTGCACATTAGCTTACCTGACTACTGTATCTACTGTAATCTAGCACCATTTTATCCTTTATAAATGTTAAATCTGGAAACAATCATCGTCGTTGGTTTGACCTTCTGGGAGAAGCCTTGATTTTCCAAAGAATCCTTGAAAAACATTTGTGTTCTTCCAAGAGTGTAGTGTTCCTTGGTTTGTGTTTTAAAGGTTTTAAATCTTAAAGGTTCTAGGTGGAACCAAACAACAGAGTGTTTCCCAATCGGGATAATGACTAATTGTATCACATCCAGTTTCTTAAATTTCTATTGTTCAATGCTGATAAATAAATACTACTAATAAAATACTGTAAATTCTATTTAAACTGCTAATCATTTACAGTTTTGATTGATCAGTATCCTTTTCAGATCCTCAGAGAGTTCTTTGCCATGAGGTATCATGTTGAACTTCCAGTGACCAGTATGAGGGAGTGTGAGAGCGCTGACACCAAATTTAACACACCTGCTCCCCATTCACACCTGAGACCTTGTAACACTAACAAGTCACATGACACCGGGGAGGGAAAATGGCTAATTGGGCCCAATTTGGACATTTTCACTTAGGGGTGTACTCACATTTGTTGCCAGCGGTTTAGACATTAATGTCTGTGTGTTGAGTTTTTTTGAGGGGACAGTAAATTTACACTGTTACACAAGCTCCACACTCACTACTTTACATTGTAGCAAAGTGTTATTTCTTCAGTGTTGTCACATGAAAAGATATCATCAAATATTTACAAAAATGTGAGGGGTGTACTCACTTTTGTGAGATACTGCATATATACATATATATATATATATATATATATATATATATATATATATATATATAGTAACCCCCCCCAAGCCCAGAGAGAACATGCAAGCTCTGTGCACACAGGGCGCAGGCAAGATTCGAACCCTCAACCCTAGAGATGCAAGGCAAACGGTCTAAGCACTAATCCAATTTCTAAAACAGATTTTCGCTGTGGTCTCAGACTTCAGGACCCCACTTCACATGTAAGAAGTTCATGTGACTTTTCCTTTATATCTTATTTTGCGTCATTCCATCTAAAGTGCCACTCTTCTTCCATAACTGTACTAAGTCCGATCAGAACAGTAATTCGGACTCGATCAAGTGTGTCCAGCAGTCTGAAGTGCAGAGTCGATGACGCTGTAACACACTACAGCACGTTCCAGTGTCTAATAATGACTGATGACATCCAGAGCACTTCATGATAGTCGTATTTATTTATTTATTTATTTATTTATTCTCTCGAAGCAGTGGAACGCACGAGCAGGGAATGATGGATACACACATAAATGATGGATACATTCTCTTTCTCCCTTCCTCCCTCATACACACACCTCATCTCACACAGGTCACCCTTGGCCACTGCTGTATCCCGAATCCATTTCCAAGGCCCTGAGGGTTTGGTGCGCGCGCCTCGGTGCGTGCTTTTTGATCGTCTCTCCCTCTCTCTCTCTCTCTCTCTCTCTCTCTCTCTCTCTCCTTTCCCGCGCTCTGCGACGTCACCACAGCAGTCAGCATCGACCCAAACTTTCACGTTACACGGTAATAAAGTGCATGCCCCGCGCCAGTGTTAGCCCACTCCCTTGATCATTAAAATAACTTAGCAGTGCTCTGATCAGGGACGTGATGCATGTAACGGAAGAGTCAAAGAATGAGAAGAAAACGCACGACCCTTCAGCACGAGTCATGCATATACATCAGGACTGTGAAAGAAAGAAAGAAAGAAAGAAAGAAAGAAAGAAAGAAAGAAAGAAAGAAAGAAAGAAAGAAACATTGGCACGCGCAACATGAACATTTCAGTGCAATCGGAGTCGCGCGCTCTGGGTGAAGTTTAAAAGGATTTCGCAGCTGGTTAACGGTGATGGAGTGAATGCGGCAATCTATTGGCTGTGGGCTTTGTAAATTTCACTCGGCGCAGTCCAATGGCAACTGAGAGAGAGAGAGAGAGAGCGAGAGAGAGAGAGAGAGAGAGAGAGAGAGTGAGTGAGAGAGAGAGAGAAGAGAGGTCCAGCTTTGGTGTCTCTCCCTTTAATCTCTCCGTCTTTCTCTGTAGAGGCAACCTGAATCTCTGCATTTTAATGCGCGAGCGCATTGCATTAATAACATCTGGATCAAGCACAGTGTCGCTTATTTTCTTCTTTTCATCGCACTGGTTGGATTGGATGATTATTATTTTTTTCTAACCAGGGACCGAAGGATTTTTTATTTTTTTTGGGTGGGGGGGCGACGACTTTGCTTTCTGTTCTCGCGCTCTCGTTTGTTGCATGTCCATGTTTGGCCATATCCCATGAAGTCTGTGCAGCTTGGGGAGAGTCCTGTGATGCAGATATTGCACAGGTAAGAGACACCACAGTGACTGTGTGTGTGTGTGTGTTCTGTTTTTGTTTTGCTGGGCTGTTTTGTGCTCGTGCAGATCCGCGTTCTGCCCTTAATAGGCACGTTGAAAATGAAAGGAGCTGTGCGCGCGCGCGGACATTTTTGTTTGTTTGTTTGTTTGTTTGTTTGTTTGTTTGTTTTTGCGGTGAACATTTGCATACCTGTTTTTTTTTTTTAAAGATCGAGGAGTGTGACAGCCCTGCATGCTGTAATGACACCCCGTGATGCGGATTCGACTTTTAAATCTAATTCGCAGTCCTATAGAACGAGTTCGTGTGTACTAGAAGTATTTATCCCCCCCCCCCCCTTCCGCGCGCGCGACTGATAATGTGATGCACGGGTTAAGGTTTCATCCAAACTGCATTTCATTTCATCCAGCAAAAAAAAGTGCTATATAAATATATATATATATATATATATATATATATATATATATATATATATATATATATATATATATATATATATATATATATAATCCACAGGTTTAATTTAGCAGCATGACTTACCTGTGGCACTTATTATTATTATTATTATTATTATTATTATTATTTTGTAGTGTGATTATAATGTGATATAGCTCAATGGGTTATGATCAGGATGGAGGGTAATAAAGCTCTGAAGCAATGGCATCTTTAATCAAAACTCAATGGAAAACTCCATGCACAGTCTGCTTTATTGGAGAAAACCCCGCAAAAACGCAGAAACACGCACGCTTCCGGCTCGAGACAGGAGTGTCTCGAGCGCAACAAAACACAGGTCGCCTCTCTTCTTTAGATGCAGTGCGTCCGGTCGGGTCTGGTCTCACCCTCACCACTTTCTACACACACACACACACACACACACACACAGTCCCGCACTGAGCCGCAAGGTGGTACTGTGGACATCTGCATAAGCAGCAAGGTGCGAATAGGGCGCCCGTCTGGAACCGCGCATGCGCGTTAACCTTGTACGCCTTCCAGCGCTTCTTCCATGTCGTCTGACTCATGATTATGCATAAAGCGTCATTTAAATGACATTCCTCGAAATCTCGGCTAGTGATGTTGCCGTGCCATGTCACTGAACGGGTGAAATTTAATGACATGGCCTCCAACCTCTGACATTTTAGTAATGTGGTATTCTGGTGTGTTGATTAGATTCCATGAGTGACTCCCTGGCTTGTCATTTTGCCCCTAGATAAAGTCTTATCTGCACATAGATGAGAGTCCACTCTCTCTCTTTCTCGCTCTCTCTCTCTCTCTCACACACACACACACACACACATATATATATATATATATATACATATACGGATCCCAAAAACGGCTCATGCTTGAAGAAATCGATCTTGACAAGCAGGCGATTGAGACCTATTGATTTCCAATCAGTTTGGCCTACAGCTGTGCAGTTCCTTTAAACAACCACACAGGGACCTGTCTCCTAGTGTGTGACTCTTAAATGTAAAGGCAGCCGATCCGATTCTTTCTCACCGAAGCCTTCTGTCTATAAGCGTGGGTTGTTATTTGTTTCTGATCCATTTCTCAGCAGTTGAAACGTGCTAGTGCGCCATCTCTCTCTCTCTCTCTCTCTCTCTCTCTCTCTCTCTCTCTCTCTCTCTCTCTCATTCTCTCGGTCTGGATCGGCCTCAACACAACACAACCGTCACCTTTGAATAGGTCCTCCTCTCTATTCACTTGCATCTCTCTGGGGTCCCTGTCCTCATTCTCTCAGCCGCTCGAAAGATGTGGCTGGGGCTCTGCTCAGGAAGAAAACTATCTAGCCGGCCATGTTGAATAGGTGCTAGCGGGTTCGTTTAGGGCAGTGGAACTGTCACTTCTCTTCTTTAAAGTTCACCCAAAGGTCAACGGCAGATTTTTTCCCCCCGCTTTGTTTCCTTCTTTCTTCTTCTTCTGGTCCAGCTGGAAAATAGCTTCACCCCTAGCATCTGGCTGTCTCACTTGACACTTGATCGGATCCCTGGCCCTCAGCCTTCTACCAGATCCTTTACGAATAATTAAAATGCAAATGAAAAGCCCTGTACCTTCATTGAAATTCGTATGAGTTATCACACACACACACACACACACACACACACACACACACACACACACACACACACACACACACACACACACACACACACACACACACACACACACACACAGTGAATTGTATCTTCTAGCTATTCTCACTTAGGCCTTTGGATGTGAGGTTTAAATGAGCGTAAAGGGTGTCACATCTGAGGCTTCTCTCGTATCACAGGCTCGTTTCATTTGAGGATAAATGAGGCACTGAAGCAGGCCTTCAAGGCTGCCAATGACACTGCCCAGATATCCAGAACCCAGAACTCACACATACACTCATAGCTTTTAGTAGATATCTATAACCCCAATTCCGAAAAATTTGGGACAGTATGGAAAATGCTAATAAAAACAAAGAGTGAATTGTAAATGTACTCCGACTTGTATTTAAACAAGAAACGTATAAAGACAAGGTATTTGATGTTTTAGCTAATCGGTTGCATAGTTTTTGAAGATAAATGTTGATTTTGAAATTGATGCATGCAACACGTTCGAAAAAATGTTGGGACAGGAGCAATTTAGGACTAATAGCGATGCGACAAGTTGAAGTAAGAAGGTGATGAGAAACAGGTGAGGCAATCGTCTAATCATAGTATGTGAGGAGTCTCCAAAAAAAGACCTAGACCTTCAAGTGTCGAGGCTCGACAATCTGCCAACGGATGCATCAGCGAATAATAAACGCTTGGAGAACAACATTCTCCAAAGACTAATCAGTAGGATTTGGGGCATTTCACCTTCTAAGGTGCATAATATAATAAAAAAATTCAAAGAATCCGGTCAAATCTCGGTGCGTAAAGGGCGCGGCTGAAAACCACGTCTGAATGCGTGTGATCTCCGATCCCTCAGACGTCACTATCTTAAAAACCGTCATGAGTCTGTAATGCAGATCCCGACATGGGCTCGGGAATACTTTGGTAAAACTTTGTCAGTCAACACCATTTGGACAAAACAGCCGTCGTGTTCTCCGGGCCAAAGAGGAAAAGGATCATCCAAGCTGTTATCGGCGTCAGGTCCAAAAGCCAGCGTCTGTCATGGTATGTGGGCGTGTCACTGCACATGGCATGGGTAACTCGCACATCTGTGAGGGTATCATTAATACAGAAAGATATGTGGAGATTTTGGAGCAACATACACTGCCATCCAGAGCAGGACAACGCCAAACCACATTCTGCCCGGGTTACAAGCGCATGGTTGCCTAAGCAGAGAGTGCGGGTGCGAGCATGACCTGCTGCAGTCTTGACCTGTCTCCGATTGAGAATGTGTGGCGCTTTATGAAACGCAAAATAAAGCAACGAAGGCCCTGTACAGTTGCGCAGCTGAAGAAATGCATAACGGATGAATGGGGGGAAATTCCGCTGGCTAAACTTAACCGGCTGGTGTCTTCACTCATCGCTCAAACGCTTAGTAAGTGTTATTAAAAGAAAAGTGATGATACACAGGGGTAAACTGTCCCAACTTTATTTCGATTGTGTTGCAGTCATCAGATTTGAAATGAGTGTATATCTTCAAAAATAAATTAAATTCACAAAGTATAACATCAAATAATGTGTGAACAGTGTGTTTTGAATATAGTACAGGGTGAATTAAATTTGCAAATGACACTCTTTGTTTTGTTTTTTTTTGCGCATTTTCCATACTGTCCCAACTTTTTCGGAATTACATTTGCTGACATTTTTACTTGCTAAGGCTTTTGTAATTTTGCAATTAAACATCAGCTAAGGAGTATCTGTTATCATATTGTTCATTATTTTAATGATCCAATATGAGGGTTTCCATCCAGTTCTTTTATGCAAATTTAAAACACACGAATAAATAATAATAATAATAAAAAAACCCCAAAAGGCCAAAATAAAATCTACAAAAAAAAGTGTTTTTGCTTGGCTGAGGTGGAATCAATGGCCTAGCTATAAAAGAAGAAATGTGTCAAAGGTTTTTTCTTTATTGAAAGTAATGGAGGCACAGCTTCAATCGCATTTTTTTTTCTTTTGCTGACCTTTGCTGATAAATTTGTTTGAAAATTGCACTGTTTGAATGGAAACCCAGCTTTTGTGATGTCTATTATAACCATTGGTATAAATTGGTATATTGTTATATTGGTATAATGTTAAAAATAAAAACAAAAAATACTCTCAAACATTATTAGCCATCTTAGTTTCTCATTTTCTTCTTGACCCAGCTTCTCTAATAATGAGGCTGTATTGGTCATTATAGCACAGTGAAATTCTTTTCTTCAACAGCATAGTAGGAAGTTGGGGTCAGAGCACAGCATCTTGGAGCAGAGGGGGTTAAGGGCCTTGCGCAAGGGCCCAACAGTACCAGCTTGGTACAACACCAGGGTTTGAACCCCTGACCTTCTGATCAGTAACCCAGAGCTTTAACCATCAAGCCACCATCGCCTCTACAGAGCAGTAATTAAGATCTATGATCTTCTTCCATGAATTTTTAACTCGCCGTGCCAGACAGGTGCAAATAAACCAGTCTGTACTTGGAATACACCTTCCAATGCTAGTTCAGAGCTTATGGATTCCTCTGTAGATGCTGGATGTCCCTAGACTTGGTGAAAAACATGGTGTAATATATTTTTATACTATCCCCGCTCCCATTTTTTTACTGCAATGTAAACAAAAATACAGGCGGAATACTGTGGCCCATCTGCCTGGATAGAAGCAGAGCATGAGAATAGTCCTTAAATTTCAACCTATGGTAATATTCATAGTATTCATGAGGACAGAAAGTCCGAAAGGATACCAGAATAATTGTAACAGAGTTACTGGAACCAGTTTAGACTAAATAAGAATATTTAAGACAAAATATACAAAACAGTGGTATCTGGTCAATTGATATTGTCTAAAAGTGGTCAAGCTCCATTTAAAACACTGTCATAAATATCTAATCTTTGGAGAATGGAGTAAATATCGTCCAAACAGATGCTTCCTGTAGTTGTCTTTTTTTTTCCACTTAGCAGGTAGCAGTGTCTATGCGTCCTTTAGTAACCGTTGGTATTATGTACTATAGTAAAACGTTTTGAGATGGTACGTCCCACGACAAGTTTAATTTAATGTGAGGATCTCAGTTAGTGTATTATAGCTGCTTTGCTTTGCTTGAGCACTCAACTTCTCACGAGAACTATTATCCTCCATCTGTTCAGATTGCTCTGCAAGATGCATAACTGCCATTAACTTCGTTCCACACTTTCGCTTTCTTGGAAAATCAGCATATGCTTTAGACGTGCTGTAGTAGATCATTCTAAATGCACTGATCTGTGGTCACCTTTGTGGTTTCCAATGTCATAACTAAGTCTAGAATTCAGGCATTGGAATCTGGTCTTGGATCAGACATCCCGGTCACCTCAGACCGTCGTTAGGAAAATGGCTTCCATTTTTGTTTTATTGTAGGACTAAATCATTAAGGCTGCTGAACTAAAGTCCTGTAATTAAAACAGACAAACAGCAGGTGTTCCCCAAGAACCTGGTGGTTACTGTAAATATCAGAGAGTACATCTCATAGCAATGTACAAAGTAAAAATACAGAGTTCCTCCAAAAAAAAAAAAAAAAAAGCGTAAAGCTTATTAGGTCTGAATCCATTCTGAAAGGTGAAAGATTTTGCATTTTATATACACTATTTGGACAAAAGGTTGGTGAAACTTGTCCATCACACTCATATGTGGTTCTCCCCCAAACTGTTGTCACAATTTGGAAAGTACACAAATGTATAGAATGTCTTTTTATGCTGTAGCATTACAGTTTCCCTTCACTGGAACTAAGTGGCCCAAACCTGTTCCAGCATAACAATGTCCCTGTGCACAATGCATGAAGAAATGGTTTGACATGTCTGTCTAAGCTCTGTGCAGGCCACTCAATTTCTCCTACATCAACCTTGGCAAACCATGTCTTTATGGACCTTGACTTGTGTACAGAGGGACTGTATTGTTCAAACCTGTTGAACACGAACACCTTAAGATGAATTGGATTGTTGACTGTATTCCAGGCCTCCTCACCTGGCATTGGAGCCGGACCTCTTGTGGCTTAATGGACAAATCAACATAGCCATGCTCCAAAATCTAATGAAAAGCCCTCTCAGAAGAGTGGAGGTTATTGTAAGAGTAAAGGGGGATTAAAGCTGGAACGGGATGTTCAGATGTTCAACAAGCATATATATATATATATATATATATATATATATATATATATATATGCAGTATCTCACAAAAGTGAGTACACCCCTCACATTTATGTAAATATTTGATGATATCTTTTCATGTGGCAACATATATATATAAAACATCTCCTGATGAGCTGATCTACAGTTCAGGCAATGACTAAGCAGTGTGGCAGAGTGGCAAACTAATAGCCTTTCATCATTAAACCAAGATGGAAGCATCCTTAGTAATAATTCTGTAATTTGTGTGATCTTGGTGAACTTGTAATTAAAGTGATGACTAATGGATATTAATGTGAGGATGTTCAAATTACTGCTGAAATGAAAGGAAAAAAAAAAAAAAAAACTTTGGACATCTTAATTTCCCAATCCAAATGTTCAACCATAGAGAGTAAATTAATCACAGTTAGACTTTTCGGGGTAGATGAGTAACCTTTTTGATTGCCCAGTTGTAGCGACTGGGAAACAGATCGATTGTGTTTTATGGTTACGTTGCAACTATACTACATCTAACGTGGATATTCGATCCTCAGTTTTCTAGACTGTTTACAAACTGTGGGTATCTGCAATGAGAATCATATTTCAAAATGGTAGATCCCAGTTTCAACTGCGATCATGTGAGCTGTCATGGAACGGCTGTGCTGAGTGTGCATAAGAATTGCAGGCTTACTGTCTGGTTTGACTTGAAGTTTGACTTATTTCAACTATGCTGTGTTTGTCAGTGTCAGTAAGCATGAATTTTAATAGATTTTACTGTTTGTCCTGCAGGCAAACCACGGATGGAGTGAAGATGGATTGAAGAGTGGAAAGTAGTTGCACTGGAAGAAGACTGGAAGCCAAGAAGACAGAGCTACATTTTTTGTTTCTATCAAGGGGTAGCTGTTTGACAGAATTAAAACTACCACACCAAACAAGACCCGTTTCCTTGGGATGGGGGGTTCTAGTGTTGGTGATGTGATTGGAGGGTGTCTTGCCTATAAGTTGCCCATCATAGACTGAGACAGGGGTTTCACCTCATCTGTTCAGGTGGGATTATAGGACCGTAGATATCTTCTTCTCCCCAACCTCAGCTGGACCATGTCACGGCAAGGAGGAACCACATGGATACCTACAACCATGGTCCTGCCATTTGCCAATCTACACCGAATCTGTTGGATTGTAGTAGTGGTAGCTTCTTGCTTAGCAGTGACCCAGGGGCAACAGTATCCAGTTGTCACTACAAACTACGGCAAGTTGAGAGGCTTAAAAACATCACTGCCCAATGAGATTTTGGGACCTGTGGAACAGTACTTGGGGATTCCCTACGCTCTGCCGCCCATAGGCGAGAGGAGGTTTCAGCCTCCAGAGCCGCCCATGTCTTGGCCGGGGATCCGAAATGCCACTCAGTTCGCCCCAGTGTGTCCCCAGTTTCTGGAAGATCGCTTTTTGCTCAATGATATGTTACCTGTATGGTTCACTGCTAACTTGGATACAGTGGTAACCTACGTGCAGGACCAAAGTGAAGACTGTCTATACCTAAACATCTACGTGCCCACTGAGGATGGTATGTTACTTTTGTTGTTTCAACTATTTGAAGAGGATTTCTTGTTAGATTTATCCTTGCAATTACTTGATTTCTGAAAACCGCAATTTGGTACACTCCTTTCGAACCATCATGGCAATGAACCCTGCAGAAGTTTCAGAATGTACTGAAAGTTGATATAGTTACCAGAATTCTGAAGGGAAAAAAATAAGAATCAGACCTCAGAACCCCAGAAAGCCTTTGGCTCAATGGCAAGGGAGCTGCTGAGGCTCTCAAAAGAGATCTTAACAGTATTGATTTTCTTCAGCTGTGAAACTCAGGCAGTGTGAGACCTCATAAACACCAACTATCACAACACATTCAAAGGTGGATACATGCCTGGTGCTTCTCTGGGTGTGGCCTATGCCACAAAATGATTCTCGTTGGCTCAAATGTAAAAGAAAATGGCGGCGTAAACATTTTCTCCGATGCAGTGTGGTGTTTTTTAAACTCATTATATTTAGTGCTAAACCTTGACTTTTTACTGGAAACATACTGCATAGATGTCCGCTGAACTTGCTTAAATAAATAATAATCAGAGATATTAGCAAGAGACATGGGATATATGAACGAATAGCACACATTAATACAAGGACAACAGGTTCTGCACTCATTTCCACCTTGATGCTGTACTGTTACTGGCATGTTTTGTCAGGGACTTGATTCTTGAACCATGTGGAAGGCCTGCGTGACTCAGCAGGCATGAAATAATCTCTGCATAGCTTCCTGCTAGGGGTCTGACGGCTTACTAACAAAGATGGTGCAGATAGCTGAGCTGTTAGGACTGCTGACTAGCAACTGGAGGGCTGCCACTTTGATTCTGGCTCGGCGAATAAGTATGCACCATATACCAGTGCAGTGGAGCTGCAGGAAATAAAGTTATTGCCGTCACAGTGCTGGATATTATTATGCCCTTTGCAGCCACTGAGGCTTTAAGTGCGGTTCTTAAAATTGCAATAGTGTTAGAGTTGCTTCTTTCCAGCAAGAATCAGCTATAACTTTGAAATAATGTGGAAAGTTTGAATACGTGTAGTTCTAAGAAGTACTGGAGTACTAGAGAGACTCTGTACATCTCGAGACAAGAGCAGGAGGTTTTTCCATTCATGCGGGCGTTTGTGGTCAAACAAAGACCACGCTCATTAACATTTAAGGCATTTACTTACTCATCCGTAATAACTGTCTAGTCAGGGTTGTGGTGGGTTAAATTAGTCGACAATTTTGTTCATATTTTGCGAAGAAGAACCAATTCAATTTATTAGAAATGATTGCAGACAGGGATAGACAAAAATGTTTCCAGGTATAGATAGTGGCATTGCGTTACGCTGCTAATATATACTGAATATGTAGAGATATGTTAATCAGTGGACTCTGGTCTTGCTAAAGTTGCATGATAGCTTGTTTAAACTCTGGTCCTTGTACAGGAAACATGGCAGGCGAGTCTTTTTATGCTTTAAAAAAAGACTCCGAGGCGGCCCGCCGATCATGCTTTAGCGCACATAACTGCCCTTTTGAAATCTCAAGTAATGTCAAAACATCTTGCTCCTTCTAGATGAAATGAAGCTTTATGCAGATTCAAAATTGCCTGCTGATGCAGCATCTGTTTTAAGAAAGAAGTCGGAGTACAGGGCTAGCATGGTAAACCGGGTTCAGTTCTTTCCAGAGCCCAAAACTTAAACCCTGAGTTATGACTTTGTGTGTGCAATGGGATAAACTGCATGGACAAGTGTCCATACTGTGTGTGATTTACAAAGAACAATTATGTGAATTATATCACATGCAAACTAGGGGGCGGGGGAAACAATATGTAAATTATGTTTTTGTAATTATAGTTAAACGTTGCCGGTAGTGATGCGGTACAAAAATTGCTTAATACAGTATGAATAAATGAATAAAGTAGTTCAGATATTAGGAAGTATTATGCTAATATGGTACATAAGAATGCCACCTGCTCTATTTAATTGCTGATGTCATAGTAGTGCGAACATACGGGCAATATTTTAATATGAAACCAAATTTACTCTGCTAATATTAAGTCATAATTTGACTTCCTGGCTATTTTGACATAATTTCAATTCAACACAGTGTTAAAATAGTTCTCCCAGCTGGCTACACTATTACATGTGCTTTAGCTGTATTCATTTATGCGTACAAATATGCGAACAATGCAGTGGGAGTGAAAAATTTATTGAAAAAAAAATCAATTTGCATTGATAATGCGCTGTATTTTGCACCTGTGTGTAGAAACATCCTAAATTGCATATTAGGAATGAACCGGTTACCACAATAAAATTCCCCGATGGTCAGTATTATATATATATATATATAATATGATTTGTAAAACTCATGATAAATGCTGTCCACACACACCCAGCACGAGTCTAACGCAGGCGCAGGACGCAACAATGTTTTCTGAGCATGAAAACGTTGCAATGAAAAAATGAACGTGTCTGCTCAATTCAACATGAGCCGAATGAGTCAGACTCGCATCGCAGCACAGATCAGCAGGAGTCAGATTTCATTCCGGACAGGAAGAGTGAGGCGAGCTGACTGACAGGAAGAGTTTGGCGAGCCGATCGACAGGAAGAGTGCGGCGAGCCGGCCGACAGGAAGAGTGAGGCGAGCCGAGCCGACTGACAGGAAGAGTGAATCGAGCCGACTGACAGGAAGAGTGAGGCGAGCCGACTGACAGGAAGAGTGAATTGAGCCGACCGACAGGGAGAGTGAATCGAGCCGACTGACAGGAAGAGTGAGGCGAGCCGAGCCGACTGACAGGAAGAATGAATCGAGCCGACTGACAGGAAGAGTGAATGGAGCCGACTGACAGGAAGAGTGAATGGAGCCGACTGACAGGAAGAGTGAATCGAGCCGACTGACAGGAAGAGTGAATCGAGCCGACTGACAGGAAGAGTGAATTGAGCCGACCGACAGGAAGAGTGAATCGAGCCGACTGACAGGAAGAGTGAGGCGAGCCGAGCCGACTGACAGGAAGAGTGAATCGAACGACCGACGAGGAAGAGTGAGGCGAGCCGAGCCGACTGACAGGAAGAGTGAATCGAGCCGACTGACCGGAAGAGTTTGGCGAGTCGACTGACAGGAAGAGTTTGGCGAGCTGAATGACAGGAAGAGTGAACCTAGCCGACTGACAGGAAGAGTGAGGCGAGCTGAATGACAGGAAGAGTTAGGCGAGCCGACTGACAGGAAGAGTGAACCTAGCCGACTGACAGGAAGAGTGAATCGAGCCAACTGACAGGAAGAGTGAGACGAGCCGAGCCGACTGACAGGAAGAGTGAATCGAGCCGACTGACAGGAAGAGTGAGGCGAGCCGACTGACAGGAAGAGCGAGGCGAGCCGACTGACAGGAAGAGCGAGGCGAGCCGACTGACAGGAAGAGTGAGACGAGCCGACTGACAGGAAGAGTGAGGCGAGCTGAATGACAGGAAGAGTGAGGCGAGCCGACTGACAGGAAGAGTGAGGCGAGCCGAATGACAGGAAGGGTGAGGTGAGCGGAATGACAGGAAGAGTGAGGCGAGCTGACTGACAGGAAGAGTGAGGCGAGCCGAATGACAGGAAGGGTGAGGTGAGCGGAATGACAGGAAGAGTGAGGCGAGCTGACTGACAGGAAGAGTGAGGTGAGCGGAATGACAGGAAGAGTTTGGCGAGCTGACTGACAGGAAGAGTGAGGCGAGCCGAATGACAGGAAGAGTGAGGCGAGCCGAATGACAGGAAGAGTGAGGTGAGCCGACTGACAGGAAGAGCGAGGCGAGCCGACTGACAGGAAGAGTGAGGCGAGCCGACTGACAGGAAGAGTGAGGCGAGCCGACTGACAGGAAGAGTGAGGCGAGCCGAATGACAGGAAGAGTGAGGTGAGCCGACTGACAGGAAGAGTTAGGAGGCGAGCCGAATGACAGGAAGGGTGAGGAGAGCGGAATGACAGGAAGAGTGAGGCGAGCCGACTGACAGGAAGAGTGAGGCGAGCCGAATGACAGGAAGGGTGAGGTGAGCGGAATGACAGGAAGAGTGAGGCGAGCTGACTGACAGGAAGAGTGAGGCGAGCCGAATGACAGGAAGGGTGAGGTGAGCGGAATGACAGGAAGAGTGAGGCGAGCCGACTGACAGGAAGAGTGAGGTGAGCGGAATGACAGGAAGAGTTTGGCGAGCTGACTGACAGGAAGAGTGAGGCGAGCCAATGACAGAAAAGTAGAAGTGAGCCGACTGACAGGAGAAGAGGCGAGGCCGACTGACAGGAAGAGTGAGGCGAGCCGACTGACAGGAAGAGTGAGGCGAGCCGACTGACAGGAAGAGTGAGGCGAGCCGACTGACAGGAAGAGTGAGGCGAGCCGAATGACAGGAAGAGTGAGGCGAGCCGAATGACAGGAAGAGTGAGGCGAGCCGACTGACAGGAAGAGTGAGGTGAGCGGAATGACAGGAAGAGTGAGGCGAGCCGACTGACAGGAAGAGTGAGGCGAGCCGACTGACAGGAAGAGTGAGACGAGCCGACTGACAGGAAGAGTGAGGCGAGCTGAATGACAGGAAGAGTGAGGCGAGCCGACTGACAGGAAGAGTGAGGCGAGCCGAATGACAGGAAGGGTGAGGTGAGCGGAATGACAGGAAGAGTGAGGCGAGCTGACTGACAGGAAGAGTGAGGCGAGCCGACTGACAGGAAGAGTGAGGCGAGCCGAATGACAGGAAGAGTTTGGCGAGCCGACTGACAGGAAGAGTGAGGCGAGCCGAATGACAGGAAGAGTGAGGCGAGCCGACTGACAGGAAGAGTGAGGCGAGCCGAATGACAGGAAAAGTGAGGTGAGCGGAATGACAGGAAGAGTGAGGTGAGCGGAATGACAGGAAGAGTTTAGCGAGTTGACTGACAAGACGTTGGTGGAAGATTTGGTTTAATATAAGTGAGTTTTTCATTGTACTGTTTTGTTGTTGTAGTGTTTTTTATTGCGAATAGTAATGAACCCACCATCCCCGAATTGCCTCTAAGTCGAAACTGAAAGTGAAATGCGCCCGAGCGGCCACATGGGTGTTCATAAGCGATTTAAAAGTGAGGGATAAAGAGGGAAAAGCGCCAACGAAGCGCCAAAGCCCCCTTTCCCAGTAGCTTTCTTCTAGCAAGCTCTGCAGTCGGGAACCCTGACTTCTAAATTTCCCTCAGTACTTTTATAAAATCCAAAATATGACCACACTTTGGATCTGGTCATCTTGGAAGGTTGGAATGTGCTGTCACTACCTTCCGCCATGTTCTCTAACTGAACGAAACGATCGCAGCAAGCCTAGTGACAACTATCTCTCACTTTATCGTCAAATCTAAAACCTGTTTAAATGTCTAACCTGTTCAGTGTGTGTATCAGTACTTTTTGTACATTTTCAGCATGATACCGTGATAATACTGATAAACGTGATGGTTTTGGTCACGATAATCGTGATATAAAATTTTAATACCGTTATATCGCTAATGCATATTGCCCATTAGTGCAATCAGACAAGACGAGACACAATCGTCTACAGACCATGTTAGTAGATCAGCATGCACGGTATCAAGTTTGCACAATGTTTTCGTACACCTGTACTGAATCACGGCCTTATTGTCTTGCAGATGGATGGTGCTCTCTAGGCTATTTTGCAATTTGCTTGTTCATTTGTGCTTCTTTCCTTGTCTACAGTACATTAGAAATGGCACTGAAGAGAAGCGAAGGACCCCTTTACGCAGCGAGCAATGTGAATGCAGAGGGACATTTTATTTCATCAGGAATTAATCAGAATGAAAGCCTGAGCGTGGGCGGGGCGTGTTCTGGGTGAGGAGACAATGCCGCAGCGGGCTTCTCTCCACTCTTTAATTGCGAGCATTTGCTGCGTCCGCTCTCCATCGGGCAGTCGTTCAAAACAAGCCATTCACAGAGGCAGAGAGGGAAATAGGAAAAGAGCAGTTCTGATAAATCACTGCTTGTTACCTCCAGCAAGCGCCGACAACCCCTCCCCGCCCTTTCCCCCACCCCCCAACCCCACAAAGCGGCATAATAGCCGCTTTGTGTAAATGCTGAAACAGAGCTTGTATGAAGAATCTCCATGGGATGGAAATGCTAGATGTCATGCAACAGTATGTGGCTCCCCTATGGAACAGACACTCAGATAGCTATCTCTATTATGTGTAATTATTACAACCCCCTTACAGTGCAGTGGCCATGTGGTTATCACTGCCGTGATACTGAAGCCAAACTGCATGTTTTGTCTAGTATTAGCTAATGATGAGCAAAATCATTTTAAACATTTGATCTGTTAGTGAAATACTATTTGAAAAGTGGAAAATGAAAAAGTGGAAAATGAAAAATGAAAGCATCACTTTCGATCTTACATTAAAATGTGAATCACTGACATAGTATCGTCACACAGTAGCATTAGACACAGATAGGGGTGCCAAAAGCCAGGGGTGCCAATATTTTAATCTTCATGAAAATAAAAATAATGCTGAGTGTAGGAGAGGGCATGGCAGTTTGGCAATATTTAATAGTAATCTCTTGCATAGGTTTCACCAGGCTGTTACGGTATACCTAGGCTATTAGTTTTAGTTTTTAGTATTGTAGATAATAGTATAGTAATAATAATAATAATAATAATAATAATAATAATAATAATAATAATAATAATAAACGCATGATAGTTAATAACATCATAAATGCATAAGTTTCTTTTTTCAATATCACAAGTGCACAACTACGAGTTGGTTTTTATTATACCTCAGCACTACTGAATTCTCACTTCTGATTAATTTTCCGTAACAGCAGCTCTGACAGTAGTTCCAGCTGCATGGTTTATATTAATGCGCTTGTTCTAGTCCATTATCATTTCTATAGTAACAGCTTACAATGGGACTTGCATGCCAGATACGTCACCTAACCTAATATATTAATCTCATAAAAAATAGATTTTAAAAAGGTGTTGTTATTTATCAAATAAAAATGTAGAATCGATATTGTGAAGCTGTCTTAAATAAGATATTAACTGAACATTTATGGAAGGACCCTCCAGTGTCAGTTTTACATAAAAGAACTTCAGTGCAGAGAACTTTGCTGTACTTGTGTCACTGAAAAATCTGTACTATAAATGGATAAAAACAAAATAATGTAACAAACAAAATGTAATCATTGAGAGCGGCTGTGTCTCAGGTGGTAGAGCGGGTTGTTCACTAATCGTAGGGTTGGTGGTTCGATTCCTGGCCTACATGACTCCACATGCTGAAGTGTCCTTGGGCGAGACGCTGAACCCCAAGTTGCTCCCGATGGCAAGTTAGCGCCTTACATGGCAGATCTGCTGACATTGGTGTGTGTGTGTGTGTGTGTGTGTGTGTGTGTGAATGGGTGAATGAGACACAGTGTAAAGTGCTTTGGAACTGCTAAGGTTAAAAACGCTCTATATAAGTGCAGACCATTGACCAAAAATCCGTCAGAACATAATTAATAGAAAATTATATTTTCTCTGAATCTCTGATTTGTTTTGAGTTGAAATCTTAATATAAAGACATTCTAGACAATTGTGCGCTTCCAACTTTGTGTTAACAATTCAGGGCTGAATCACATATGGGTGTGATGGCCAGGTGTCCGCATACTTTTGGTCATATCATTTATATTCAAGTTCTTGGTCAGCAAAGACATAGTTATGGGTTAATATTGTAATGAAAGCAGATAGAATGAATTTGCTAGATTGTTTAGAGCCTTACTGAGTTTGATGAGTCAATCCAGTTAGGTGTTAAATATATCCAAGTGCTCTTAGATGGACTGGAAACACAGCTGTATCGCCTGAAGCAGGGGAATGTGTCGCGGTGATAAGATGGCCGAGGGAAAAGAGAAACAGGCCGTTGAATCCTGTCTCTGACAGCAAACTGGTGAGCTGTGGCAATGAAATGTCCACGAGCCAGGCCAGGAAACGAGGGCAACCATGCATGCACGCAAGCGTAAAAACACACACACACACACACACACACACAGGCTCACACAGTTTGTGTGTTTACATAGCAGTTCCTCTAACTCCTGTGTGTTTTCATGATTGCTATTCATTTAGTGCGAGTACTGCTAATAAATTTTTTCCATTTCCAGTAATCCTCTCTCTCAGACGCCACTGAGGCGTCATTATAAACTCCTGACTGATGCTTCCCTCTAGCACGCCATCATGCTGCTTTAATTATCAGCATAAATAAATAGTGACCTCCAATCAATTCGTCCTAGATCAATACTTTCGTAGCGCAAAGTAAGCTGCGCCTCTCTGACGCACATCGACATAACCGATAATGGTGCAGACGTCGTTACTGAGTCATCTCTCTTCCCATCTGATGATGTCACGGTCTGGTCTATAGTCACATTCTGGCATGCTACGCTAATTCCACTTGTCTCAGAGGTGCCAATAGCGCTGGACATGTTTTAGACCAAATGCACCACCGGACGAAGTCCATCAGAAAAGCCATCAGAGTTTAGAGAACAGTGAAAGAGTCATCACTAATGTTGTTCTCAGTGACTCATATGCTGTAATCCTCCTACTACATCCTAACAGCAGGGACTGATGGAAAAGCATTATAATAGAGTGACCGCTTCCTCTCTCATTCTGTTGTTCATGCAGATGTTGACTGGGTCAGTGCAAGACTATGATTATGAAATTAATTACAGAATGATTATTTCTGTGATCGCAAAATCGCGAAATCCTGCTATAGAAATGATAACGTATTAGAATTAGTGCCTTTGCAGCTGGCGCCACTGACATGGTATAATAGAAACACCAATTAGAATCAAGAATTCAGCAATGCTGTGACATAGATAATTGTTAAAGGCAAGTCCCAAATCGTAGACCTTTTGCAACCATTGAAACCTCAAATTCCAATAGTTACAGTATACGGATTCCTGATGGTCATACTGTGTATGCTGGATGTGTAGTCCATACGTAATACCGTTACATCCAGCTATCCTGCTGAGAGCGGAGTACTTCGTCGTGTGTACCGTTTTTAAAACCATATGCGACAGCATTAGTTTAAATATAGCTATCTGCACTCGTTTTAGCTTTTATTATTTCCGTCCCCAAGTTATTGAACAGTAGTCACTAATCTAGGGTAACACTTGTTGCTAGTAAATATGGCTGCTAGTTTTAATCGTATACGATGCAATAACCAGCTTACTAGATTATGTAATGTAGTAATTAGCCTACTTTTTGTCTGATGTAGATCGACTGAAAGCTGTTTAGACTAAAATCGGCTTGTTAATAGACTTGGGTAGCTACTAAAGTCAAATAGTTTCTGAAGAAATAACATGGGCAAACCTCGCCGCTTAGCTGGCTGGTGTTAGCACAGTGCTGAATTTAGATAGCTTCGTTAATGTTGCGAAATAGTTTAAATATTTTTACTGTGACAGCAAAAATATACACAGGTTAAAAAACGAAGAATTGTACACATGGCTAAAATGAAAGCTGTAATTTGGTATTAGCAGGACAGTAGGGGGCTGTTTGGGCACTGTTTGATATTTGAATTTAGCATGAACCCTTACTGAGATCTAGGATCTGCCCTTTTTGCTATTAAAGTCTTATAGTATTGCTGTTTTTGTTTTTGGAATCAGCTGGCAGACAGATATAATTATTCTGGATAAGGTCATAGACAGAACACAGAGTTTTGCTCAGTTAACCTTTATCTCAGTAAGGGCCTAGCAAAGATGCTAATCAAGTAATTGGCTGTCATGTGTTGGTGATCCACATTTGGAATGACTTGATGATCAAAAGATGATTCACTGGTTGAACATTTGAACGAATATTTATAGCATTACATTACTGTCCATCTGTACCTTGTTTTCAAGACTGAAATAAAATTTAAAAAATGTCTTCACATATGCAAAAAGATTCTTTTGTTCACGACCATGATTAATAAAGGTAAGGACTTTAGAGCTTCTGTACTAAGCCAAATTTGAAGTCAATGTCTATATTCTCAGAGACTAGTTTGTATTAATACATATCAGTGCAATTTAATTTGATCTCTGTAGCGTATTTAACAATAGACATTGTTGCAAAGCAGCTTTCGAGAAATCCCTGAGATGTCATGAGATAGAAACCTCATGTAGTATGGAAAAGGGAACCCGTGCTCTTCTGGGTGACATCGGAAAATCAGATTATGGATCATTACTCTTCTACAGCTGTATACTATAAAAGCAAGCAGTACTAGATGTGTTGAAAGGGTGTGAATAAGAGTCTGGGGATGAGCTTTATGATTACACCAGCAGGAACAAATCTACAGTATCCAGGTGAGATTATCCACTGGAGCTTAGGATATCGAAGTGGGACCATTCATTTGATTTGTTAGCAGTTGCAACCAAAACGTTAAACAATTTTTGTATTGTATTTTTGGCAATTTTTTTTTTTAAAATAAAAACACAACGAAAAAAAAAACAGCTGTTCTTAAAAGTCTGTTCCCCATTTATCCCCTGTGTTATTTTTCCCCTGTTGTCGACAGTAGGAGCCAACACTTACAATCAACGTGCTGATTTCACCAATAATGAGGGTGGCGAAGACAAAGGTATTTTTTTCTGTCTTTTTCCCCTATTAAAAAAAAATAAAAAAAATAGATACATAAATAAAAATAAAAGTCGACTCCATGAAGCCTGATACGCATGCATGAGAACGAAACTTTTTTGATTTGGCTTTCCCTGATTTCCCACTACGGAGGTGCGTATATGCATCTTTCAGCTTTCCCTTGTTTTTTTTTTTGTTGTTTTTTTTTTTGATCCTCTTTCCTTTTTTGGACATACTTAGCACAGAGTCGGAGGACTGTGTACAGTATGAAACATCTATATATATATGTATATTTTATATATATATTTATATAAAATATGAGGCCTGGTTCGCCTGTGAGAACAAAATGAACAATATAAATTTATATACTTATATAAAGCTGTAGCAGTCTAAAAGACAGTCCCTTCCCCTGGTGCTGCAAAGTAACAAGTCGTTCCACTCAAAAGTCTGCATGCCTCTTCTCTTTACCGCCTCAGAGAAATTCTGTTGTATTGTTTCCCCCTTTCTTTCATTGCTCGTCAAAGCATGAACACTAACCTGTGTGAATTTGACGATTGGAATCTGTTCATTCGTAACTCCTGCCACATTCCGTGTCCTATAAATGTGTTTTCTGGTTGTAATATTAACAGCTCGCTATTTTTGCATGGCTGAACATGGACAGTCAGCTTTCAGACAACAGTATTAGATATGGTAGTAGTAGCCAAAATGTAATGTTCTATAGAAAGCTTGTGAGTTCAAGTCTCAGAACTAGCACAGGAGAGCCAACTTTGTATTTTTGAATAAAGCTGGTTCCCTGGGATAAAAAGCCTCCACCGAATGTAAACATTCCGTGGGCGCAGTCTAGTTTTTCTATCCAAACCCTCTACAATGGAGGCTGTTTGCTAATTATAACAATATGGTGACTGAAGTCGTGACATACAATCATTTGTGTACATATTTACATTTGCCAATAGGCTGGTTGCTAATGGAGGTCATGATGGTGTGTATATTGTGTCTGAATTGTAAAATACACATATGAGTTAACCAAGCCATATGAGGCCTTTGTTGTGTTTGCACAAAAAATAATAGCTATTCTTGAACTTCTTCCCAAGGTTATTTTTGTACACAGTTTGTGAGTTGTTTTGCAGCAGGGATAATATATTTTGTCTGTGGAAGAGGCAAATGAAGGCTACTTGTACTTTGTGAGTGTTTTACTGTATGTCAGTAAACATGCTGAAGCATTTGCTATTCTATGTTTGTGAAAAATAGAAGAAGAAAGTAAGGAATAAAACATGACAGGGCATGCTGTAACAGAAAAACACTCAACAGGTAATGAAACGGGAACAAGGAGTAGCATACTTCCTGAACTCTCTTCCTGACTCATAGCTTTCTATTTTGTTTTAAAGGAATAGAAAACTAAAGATATATATATATATATATATATATATATATATATATATATATATATATATATATATATATATATATATATAATCTTTTCTTTTTTTAAAATAGAGAGGAAATTTGTCTTTTTTTTGGTAAGCGTTCACACAATCGACATCTTTCGCTGAAGATAATAAGACGTGTGACGTGATTCACAGGTACTGTTTTATAGTCACGTGACACGTGAAATTCCAATGTCACCTGACCATGGCAGTGATTTCACACAGACTTCAGATCCCGGTCACTCCTGAGGTCACTTCCCACAGTGTGAAGCTCACGCAATGTTGAGTTCCCTTTGAAAGGGAACTAAGATTGCGTTTCATTAAGCCAAAGTGATATTTAAAATGCTGCTTTCGATTTGGTACGTTATAAATATCTTTTTTTTATGCCTACAACATGACAAAAACCTCCTGGTTTGAATAGTATGTTATATGTATAATATATATAGCATGCTGTATATTAAGAATTACATATCAGACCATATGCAAGGATGACAAAACCAGTTAGTGTACTAGGCTGGAAAATATGCCAACACTCTTAAAGGATAATCACAGCAAGAGAAACATTTTAACCTCCTAATCTTGCTAATGAAAATCAGCCAGTCAGGCAATTGACTGCACTGTAGAGTAGAGTAGATTAATTTATTAACCAGAGCCACATCCCTGACAGAACCAAATGTCTGGGTGAACCCTGGTTTTCCAAATGAACTCAAACCCCAGTAGTTTGAGGGCATAATTCATGTTCTCTGACTACATGTGCATCTGCAGTGGCACTGAATTACTCGGGTCCCCTCAAGGCTCTAGCTTTGCCATATAGAACTCCAATACTGGAGTTAATTAATTAATGCACTCGAGTTCCTTCTAGGTTTAGTTATGAAAGAGTAGCTAAAAGCCTTCATTTTTTCATTTGCTTTGTTTCTTTTTTTCTTCTTCTTCATTTTATCCCTGTATCGCCTTTGAGAAAGTTATTTTGCAAAGAAGACCTCGTTTGAAAATTAATGGCTACGAGAGGGCTCATTTGAGAATTAACGAACGAAAGGAACCTGCCTGGAAGTGGCATCTTAATTGGTTTACATGCAGATTGAACGGGAGGCCTGAAGTGTTCGCTTAATGGCTTTATTACAAAGTGACATCAAACTCTAAAACTCCAAGATAGAGGCCCGGTGAGATGATATCAAATGTAGTGCCAGATTTTGTCCATAGGCTATGCTTGACTTGTTTGATGATGAGATAGTGAAATCCAACTGGTAATCATTTATTTATGATGGCTGAAATTGCTGTAACCGCTAAAGACCTATGAAGGGAATTACATCTTACCAAATGTCTTATTAGTGTTACAACTGTTGCATTTCCTTAGTATGGCAGTTACTGCTGAACAGGTGGACTGGAACGCTAGATGTTGCAAAACTGGAACATCAGCAACCTCTGCATGGCCACTAACAGCCATTTCCATCCGTCCTCTACTAACACTTTGTGAAATGCTAAAATGGATGGAAAATTCAGATGACCCTACTCTGTCTCTCTCCCTCGCTCTGTCCTGTTCTAGCCATATAAAGATGAGTAATGTGTGTGGCGCCATACAGCCCATGGGGGAATATATTATCCCCCTCAGGCTGTCCTGGCAATGATGAATGTCCATGGCGCAAGCACTGCAGAGTCACCCCCCTGCTCACTCCTTCATTATGACTCCTCTTTCTTGCCTTCTCTCTCACATAATGCCATCAGAGCGAGTATGGGAACTGATGACAGTGGGACACAGCGAGCTTCTTCAACCATACGTTCGAATCTTCCACCCTAGAGGATGTCTGTTTACGTTATGCGAAAGAACATGGTTTAAAAAAAAAATGTTGCTTGTTGTCTTCACCATCCACCATCTTGCAGTGGAGACACACTATATGGCCAAATGTATGCGAATACCCGACCATCAAACCCATACATTCCTGTTGAACATCCAATTCCAGATTTAGTCCCGATTTTGCTGTTATAATAACCTCTGCTCTTCTGGGAAGGCTTTCCACTCTTCTGGGAAGGTTTTTTTTGGAGTGTGGCTGTGGGGATTTGTGTTCACTCAGCCGCAAGAGCTTTAGTGAGGTTGAGCACTGATGTTGGGTGAGGAGGCCAGGGGTGTAGTCGGCGTTTGAGTTCATATCAAAGGTGTTCAGTGGGATTGATGTCAGGATCTGTGCAGGACACTCGAGTTCTTCCACTCCAACCTCGGCAAACCTTTTCTTTGTGCACAGCGACATTGTCATGCTGGAACATGTTTGGGCTTCTTAATGTTATAGCATACAAAGGAATTTCTATAGACTTCCAACTTTGTGGCAACAGTTTTGGAGAAGGCTCGGATCTGGGTATGATGGTCAGGTGTCCACATACATTTGGCCATACAACGTATTCACTGCATCCTCACAAGGGATGGAAATTGTAGCCCAGCGCACGAATAGTCAGCCGAAAGCGCATCCAGTTCTGGGATCTGAGAAGCCTACTCCGAAAGAGTACTTTGACAACTTTATGGATGCACTCCATACTCTTAATGAGTTTCAAAGGTTCAAAGCCCTGTGGCATGTTTAAATTCCTAGTAGTTAATAAAGTGCTGACTGAATTATCACTCAAATACTAAAACAGGAGAGACTTGGTGTAATCATCGATGCTCCACTTTTGCTCTTCTCATAACAAAGGTTAAGGATTTGGGTGAAAGGAATCTTCCATCAACATAATAAAACACACTCCTTTACCGATCCCTGAAGAACATCTTCACTAAAGGAGACAGAGCCATTACCTCGGCTGAATAAGAGAGTGTGTTGCGACGCTGAAAGTTGTACACTAGCGCAGAGCTGCAAAATAGATGCCCTCGTATTAGCGTGCCCGCCTGGCTCCAGCTCAGAACCTGACCAAGATTAATCACCTGTTAACATAGGTTGTTTTCTACTCCCTCTTTCTCTCTCTCTATCTCACTTCTTTTCTTGCATCCTTTACCTCTATTTTCTTCCTTCCTAACTCATAAGTTCCTCCTGCTATTTGTCACCCTTCCTTCTTTTTTCTTTCTGTGGCATCTTCTCTCGGGCTCATGTTTCGTGGATTGCTCCGAAGCACTCCACTTGCCCAGAGGCAATCTCTGCACAGAATAAAGGAATAAAGTGTGTGGATGTGTGTATTAATCACTCAGGGCCTAGAAAAATCATTTAGAGCTGAATGTTGTGAATGAATTCTGATTTTGCAGGGTCATAGATAAAGCTCTAAAGTGTAAGGGTGGGCAATATGTGGGCAATCTTCAATATTATATTAGATGTTTGAAATATATTAGATGTAATGCGTGGCAGGCTGGGAAAACTCATAAGATTTGCTCACTTTGGCTGAATTCTGCCAATTAAGAAAAATATTCTACTTATAAAATTCTATCCTAGATTATATTTTTGAAGTAAAGGAGCCATTTTAATAAACACAGTGGTAAAAAAAACACACAAAAAAACTGTCAGATTATTAAAACCTGTCTTTCTAAGTGTGATTTCCTCACACGGTAAATGTCATGCATTGATCAAGTTGTTGAAGAACTACGTGCAGTAGAAAAAAAACAAACAAAAAAACAATCAATTCTGTTAGTAATCACATACAAGCTGTCAAAATGCCTGAGATGCTCCTGCATCACAATCGGAATAAAATCTTTAAAAGCAATTTTCTCCCTTTAACGTTTAGGGAGATTTTTTAACACCTAATTATCTCTTTTAAGGAACAATGCCAGCGATTATGGAAATGTCACTTAAACACTTTTAAATTTAATTAAACACTTTTGGCATTAAATCTATATCAAACTACCTTCTGATTCTTTTGGCAAAGATACATGATATGGTAACACCTTTAAACTAGCAAAATCTAGTTCAATCTACACATTTATCTGTCTAGATTGATAAACTAGGTTAATATTGTTGTGCATTGAGCAACAGACTGTTAGCAAAACAGTTCCCATCATAACTGTATAAATTGTGTATGAAAGATTACATTATTATTATATACATAAGTGCTAGTGTATGAAGGCATGTTTGATTTATCGAGCAAGCTCAGTAGGGAATATTTCCTCTGGCTAATAAATTGCGCTAACACGTTTAAACGACATGGCTGGCTAGCTAGTGAGATGGACATGCTAGGTTAGTACTGTTGCTCTTAGAGTGCATTTACCTACAACCTGTTCGCAAAACAACAGCCATCATAATTGCCCAAGTTACAGACATGCTTTATTTATGTAGCAAACTTAGCAGGGACTATTGTATCTGGCTAGCTACATATCTAGGTGATAATGTGACAGTATTGCAAGAAATGCATATAAGCAGCTAATAGCTAGTAGTGGTCGTATTATTTTGGTTCTGTTAGATTGAATTGATTTCACACATTGGAAATGATGTACGTTTTTATAAGATTATAGTAATATATGTGCTCATTTTAATAAACGTTAGTTTCAAATGTATCGTCAAATGACCTCCTTTGCTAGGATTAATGTACTCCCGTTAACGTATCCCCTGCTAGACTACATGTACATGTTAGCAAGACGCAGAATGACTAGCAGGCTAACTGCTACTGGTTAGTTCATTGTAATGTTACAAACACAAAAAGTGCATGCTGAGGGTAGGAGCAATAACAGCACACACACTCAGACCCACAAGCTACACGTCGCTATAAGCTAGCCACGGTCATAGCTCTCTCCTGATGACATTTGCTCTCATTCGATCTGACATTTAGCACAGGCCTGAGGAGGCCTTATAGTGGGTGCATACATAAGCCTCAATAATCAGTAGAAGGCTCCACAGGCACATAGACTGTTCATCATCTGACAAACATATTTCATCATCTAGTTCTATCCCTGACACCTGCTTCCCATGGATTTTCTTCTGTTGTTGGAGTTTTCAGTTTCCCATAATGCGCAGCTGTAGGCACTCACTTGGAGAGCAGTTGGTAATGATCTATGAAGCTTGCTGGCTATTTGTGGAATGATACCTGTGCCTAGTATCTCGCCAACCCATTCATTTATAATCAGCTGCTTCTTCAAGTTTGCTAATCAGCCGCTATAATCAGGGCAGGAGAGAGTCATCTGAACAAACTATAACTATGACCTTTTGGCGCGATTGCTGATTGGTTCAATGGAGCTCTGTCTCAACTAATGGTGGAATTAAAACACTAATGAGATGTTGCTATTTGAGGTAAAGCTCTCTTGTTTCATTAGTCCATTGGTATCAAACTACAGAGAATGAGAAATGGAACAAAAATACTATTGGGTGACTCCACGAGTAATCGTTAAAATACCTTAGAAACGTCATACCAGTAAATATCATACACATGTACACCTAAGAAATATATAGAATATTCCACACATCACCTGTTCAACATGAAGTTGCAAATTTTTCCAAACCTTCAGCAAAGAAACCTTGTAAAAATGTGAGATTGTTTTGAATGGCATGTTTTCTTAGATTCAGTGTGTTTTGTTTAATATTTAATTTAAGGGCTACATGACATCGCAATCATGGTATCACCCAATTATGTTAAGGATCTCAGCCAAACCAGAATACACCCACTCAAAAATTAGACATAGATAGAGATAGACAGTTGCCATCATGCACTGTGTACGGTTCAGTATTAAGCCGTTTCATGATTTTTAATAAAGAATAATTAAATTACGATGGCTTATTCTCTCTCCAGTAGGTAAAATTAAATTTGAACTGCCTTTAAACTCCTAATTTCCACATGGTCTTCTTGGAGTTGTAACTTTTGAGTGCTATGATATCACTAATTACAGCCTTTTAGTTGGATAATTAAAAATGTTTTGCGCTTTCCTGTTTTTTCTTTTTTTTTCTAACCAAGCTACTAGTAATTTTATAATAAACACAGAAGCATGACAAGCTCTGGCTTACTGTGAGAATCAAGTCGTTCTGAATTTAAACAGTCCAAGTTGTGTAAATGCTCTGACATGGGACGTCGAAAGACTCAAGCTGGCGAATACCATGTTCTTAGTTATCATAAACTCAACGTTACACTCTGCTGATTGGCTTACACTCATGGATTATTAACCCCCACCCATAACCACGACTGACCCCAAATGTTGCCCAGAAAATCTTTTTCTTAAATGTCCCTAGCACTTGTATTCATAGTTTGTTTTTTTTCCTTTTCCAGACATCCACGACGAGAACGGTCTTAGGCCCGTCATGGTATACATTCACGGCGGATCTTACATGGAAGGCACAGGGAACATGATCGATGGCAGCATCCTGGCCAGCTATGGAAACGTCATCGTGGTTACACTTAACTACAGACTGGGAGTGTTGGGTAAGTCTGGCTGTTTGGTTGTATTGGAATTGATTTTACTTCTGGACTAACACTCATTCTGCTGGTTTAACAACAGGTCACTCTTCTCAAGAACTGCTATTACTAGCTTTTGTAGAAGTAAGTGGTCAGAGTGAAGGTGCTTGACTGTTTCACCCAACAGCCAATAGTGTTCAAGATAAACCACACCCTTGCTAAAGCTAAACAAACTTGACAGCAGCCTAGTGAACTAGCTTAATATGGAAGAACTGACCACAGCATTTTTCAACTGTGGAGGATTTCTCACCACCACTTTCACTGACTCCTGTCCACTGCCACAAAGAGGATTTTCAGTGTGTTTTTGGAGCTAATTGTGTACATGTTGATCGTCAGAAACACTAATGGGTAACTGAGAGCCACAGGGTCATCACTGGGTGCCATTTAATTGGACAATTGTAAGACTAGCACATATCAAAAAATTGTCATGTTTTTTTTTTTTTTTTTTTTGAGGGGGAGGTCCAAGAAGTGCTAAACTATAAAAGTATAATGAGTATATCTATTATATATATATATATATATATATGTAGTGTAGCATGATTGAAGCGATTTTAAGTGCAGGTCTCAACCTTTTTTTGGAAATGACTTGAATATGGTATTAAAAAGTATTACATTTGAAGTGCTGATACCTGCAGAGACCCTGTTCTAGATACAGTTATATTATCATATTGGTGTAGCTTTGAAACACAGTTTGTGATTTCAGGTGCACTTTAAGTCTAAGTGTAGCTTCCTGTACGTGAGTTGTTTTACACTTGCAAGCCTATTGCATTCTAAATATACTGCATATTAAATTTAACTTTTAACTTTTTAAATTAAACTTTTTTAAAGGGTCATACATGGTTCATTTGTGTTCTGTTTTGTCTGAAATTGGAAGGAAATAAAGGGAAAATATGTGTTCCATGAACAATTCCCACATTGACTAGATAGAGGGGAAATATTAAAATAGCAGCACATTTTTTTCCCCCCGCTTCTGTCATGCTTCGAAGGAGCTGCTCTGCTTACCATTTGTTATCGGCTTGAGCTGTCGGCAGAGCTCCCTATATTTAGTTGCGCTGGAGCCAAGGGGAAAGGTGTTCTGGAAAAAGTATTCACTGCAGGGAAATGGAGGAGGGAGAGAGAGCTGAAGCCCTCGTTAACAGCGTACATCTTCTGACCTCCTGACAACACCAAGCGTTGGAGTAGATCAAGGCCATGTCTCAAGTACACATCATCCTCACTCTTCTCCAAAGGCCTATCAGGGATTTTAGGAAATGTTTGGCTTCGTGGTTTTTGGGTGTTTATTTATTTTTTCCGATGTGTGTCATTTTAGTGTGGAGAAACTACACTTCTCTAATCTTCACTTCTAGATCTTCATTCAGTGTAATTCAGTTCAGCTCACCACAGAATGATTAGGTCCCACCACATAGGGTGTTTTCATTGATAGTTGATACTTTTGCTATTTGGTTTGGTTTGTCACTGATAAAATGAACCAGAAAAGGGTTAGGGTTTGGCTAGGGTTACTAAAATGCGAGTGTTAGGGTTTGGCTACGGTTACTATTATGCTAGTTTTAGGGTAGGGATAAGTTTACTATAATGCTGGGGTTAGGGTTTGGCTAGGGTTACTATTGTGCTAGAGTTATTGTTGGGCTAAGGTTACTATAATGTTAGGGTTGGGCTAGGGTTACTATAATGCTGGGGTTAGAGTATGGCTAGGGTTACTGTTGTGCTAGAGTTAGGGTTGGGCTAAAGTTACTATAATGCTAGGGTTAGGGTTGGGCTAGGGTTACTATAATGCTAGGTTTAGGGTTGGGCTAAAGTTACTATAATGCTAGGGTTAGGGTTGGGCTAGGGTTACTATAATGCTAGGGTTAGGGTTGGGCTAGGGTTACTATAATGCTAGGTTTAGGGTTGGGCTAAAGTTACTATAATGCTAGGGTTAGGGTTGGGCTAGGGTTACTATAATGCTAGGGTTAGGGTTGGGCTAGGGTTACTATAATGCTAGGTTTAGGGTTGGGCTAGGGTTACTATAATGCTAGGTTTAGGGTTGGGCTAGGGTTACTATAATGCTAGGGTTAGGGTTGGGCTAGGGTTACTGTAATGCAGGTGTTAGGGTTGGGCTAGGGTTACTATAATGATAGGGTTAGGGTTGGGCTAGGGTTACTGTAATGCAGGTGTTAGGGTTGGGCTAGGGTTACTATAATGCTAGGGTTAGCGTTGGGCTACGGTTACTATATTGCTAGAGTTAGGGTTGGGCGGCTAGGGTTACGATAATGCTAGGGTTAGGGTTGGCCTAGGGTTACTATTATGGTAGTGTTAGGTTTGGGCTAGGGTTGTTACTGTATTAACAATGATGGATTAGATTGAGAGAGACCTGCGATATGCTTCAAAACACTTCACAAGTTATTAAACTTGGCTCTGCTGCTTTACATTCACATGCAACGTGTCACATCAGCAAGGTCAAAACTCTCGCCAATTCCCACCATCCTTCATAAGTCACTTCTAGCCAAATGCTGCAAAGTTATACAGCTTTGCCCTCCAAAACGCTTTATTTTTCAATCTTTGCAGGGCTTCAGAAGTTTGCATAAGCCTTCTATTAATGTGTGGAAATCACTAGACCATCCAGTGCCTATGACAATGTTCACCTAATTCATCTTGATTATTTTTCTTGCCATGCCCATGGTGAGAAAAGGACATGAAGAGATATAGATTTTTTTTTCTAGATTGTTCTACAGATGGGTGACCAATTAAAGAGGGAAACTGGTGGTTCTCTAATAGGGGGATTTCTCTGCCGTGGTTTGAGTTCTTCTACCTGATCTATCCTATAATCCTATGATGAAACATTTTTGGTCACCCCATGATGTGGTTATTTTCGGAATGGCCACGCCCCTTATCCATGAATGGTTTGACGAGGATGACAGTGATGTATTCGATGGCCTTCACAGTAACTAGATCTCAATCATATTAAACACCTGTAGGAGTGACGTGTTTGACAGCACTCTTTATTACCAACCTCAACTTAGGGAATATCTTTTACAAGAACGTTGTTCTTCGCTCCAGTAAAATTCCGGCGAATCAATGCCAAGGTTTATTGAAGCTGTTCTGGTGGCGCAACACCTTACTAACTCAAGTTACAGTAATAGTACTGGAGGTTAAATCCCAGGATAGTGGTTAAACTGGTGGTTAAACTGAGTTAAGCAGTTAAACTGAGCCATTTTGTGTGCGATGAGAGCCTGCTGTCCTTCTTTACTCCTGTACTGGCAGTGAGAACCCATTTTACACTTTGAAGGTGAATCCTTAGCGCAGTGATAGAATTTTGGTGACAGGACATGTTGTGCCTGTATATGCGTGTGTGTGTGTGGAGGGGACCCTGTATACAATCTGCTGTGTGTTTGGCCATGGTCCAGATGTACCAGTGAGATGTACATAAGGCCTCAGCTGTTTCTAAACCTTGAACATTTTAATTATTCTGTCCTCACACACTTACACACTTATGTCTAGGAAGCATCAGGTACAGACCAGCAGCAGATTTTCCACCAGTGGAATTATTAAACTGTATATTATGGGCACATTGTGATTGTATAGATTTAGATAAATGGGAACTGGTGGCTGTAATATTTCAAATGTAACAGGGCATCCATATTTTTGTTTGAGTATTGTGTGTGTGTGTGTGTGTGTTCTCGTTCCCGTTGCTTTCTATAAGACAACACCATCTGTGCAGCAGAGTGTTTAGAACTGAGACGTGTCACTAGCACGTGTGTGTGTGTGTGTGTGTGTGTGTCTCTCTCTCTCTCGCCATGTACTTCAGTGTACTACAGTGCAGAAAGATGAAAAATGCTAGTTACAAACATTCATTTAATGTTTTTTTATTTAATTTTATTTTGCATTTACGCCAATCTCCTGAGGCATCTTTGGCTCCGATTTAGCCGTTTATCACTCTTCTTTAAGTGCCGCTTACTGTGTTGAACTTCTTAAACGAACAATATTCTATGTAAAAAAAAATAGGTGTAAAAAGCACTGTAGCTTCTTTTTATTATTTATCATTTAAAAAAAATAAAAAACTAAGCAAAAAATACTATCGAAAGCACATTCCATTGCAACATTATAGGTCTATCGCAAATTTTATTGTATTACAAAGACTGAGACTATTACACAGTAATTAGGCAATAATACATTACATTTTATATATATTGTTAGTAAAAACTAAAATCATTCATTAAATTATTCGAATAATCTGAAACTCTGAATGTTGAATTGTAATGTAGTATTGATAAGCAGGAAAAGATGAGCAAATGGTTGTTGTTTTGCAAACCAAATCTTATTTAATGGCAGTTAAGCGCAGGTAGATGTAGAATTGTTTTGATTTGTCGTTTTGTGGGTCTTTTGTAATTCATTTGCATAAAATAAACGTATAGGAAGTAAGCATTGCCTGTAGGGTGAAAGTGTGCATGAAGCGTAAGATCCACTACTCTTACTCCTTCTCCACTGCTGAGTTTAGAAGTGTGTCATTGGGTCTGTTGGGCTTCTGATTCCCCAGAGAGGAAAAGGTTGAGTAGAGAAGGACAGACAGAGCTCAGGGGATTTTAGTCCTGTCAGATGGAGAGAGAGAGAGAGAGAGAGAGAGAGAGAGAGGTGAGATGGGATTTTAGTATCATTCAGTGCGTGGCCAAGTGATTGGCACCTGGCACCTTTCTTCTCCTCTTGTCGCTCGTTTTTAAGTTAGTGTCAAACAGTGTGTGCAGGTGGTGTGGGTGTGATGAGCTAGAAGGCAGAGTGGTAGTTTCATGGTTGCTTTAATGACCCTGCTGTCTCTCAAAAATGAGAGTGAGGGGTGATGTGAGACGGGACGATCTGAAACAGAGCATGAGAAGGAGGAGGACAGAAGTAGTGAGGGCAGGAGATGAAAAAAAATAGAAAGAAGGGTGACAAGCAGAGGTAGGGCAGCAGAGATGAGAAAGTGGTAGATAAGGAGGAGTGAATGGATTTTCATTCAAAGGAAAAATATAGAAGACAGGTGATGAGTGTTGATATGAAAGGAGACGTTTGGGACAAAGTCAGAACGAGTAAAGAAACAGAAAGTAAGATGAGGAAATCTCAGATATTTAGAGCGTTAATTTTATGCTCTGCAGGTATAGATGTTTAATTTGCGGGGGGAAACAAAACAAGAATTCATTACCTCTTGAACCGTGCTTAAATTTCTACAACAGTTCGGGCGCTGGAAAACGAGAAGAAGGAATAAAATGCTAGAAAAATTGAGACTGAACATTTTAGCACATTTTGTCACATTGCATACAGTTAAAATTCTGACCAGATTTAAACATTTTCATGGACTATTGAATTGTTCATGTGTTGTTTTATATAGAATCGTTGGAAATGAATGAAACACTTGGGGGTGTGCTGTTAAGGGGGTCGAAAAAATCAACAATGGGGTGGTGTAATGTGCCTGAAATGAAACAAAGTTACTGTTACTACCTGGAAGTTGATCATTTTATTTATTTCCTTATCATTCTTATACGTTATACTATGCACTTATAGATTATGTTGTGGACCATCCTCAAAATGTCTTACTTCCTGTTATCACTTATGTAGTAGCGGCTATAAACAGTCATTCTCCCACTTTCTCTTGTGCTCAATTTTCTGCTGTGACAGATTGGGCTACGAATGATGATGAAAAATGCGACTTGTGTGCTAAAATCCAACTAGCATTTATCTTGAAAACATGTGAGCTTGTGTACTAGCATTACCAGGCAGATATCTAGCAGGCTAGCTCAAGTAACCAACACATCTGTTGAATGAAATAGTCGAATTTCGAAATGAGGCTCATACTGAATTCCCTCTGATGGCTGGGGAACAATTTGAGATATATTTTTTTTTTTTAGCAGTTAACTTAGTGATGTTGGTGTTAGCAACAAACAGAATTTCAGGCGACGTGTGGAAAAGGCGGCGAAATATTTCTAGGCCAATTGTAATTGTGTTTCGAGAGTTAACACGTATGATAACCTTTGTTTTAAACATAACCAGCATATATTTTCTTATTTCTACTGAACCATTTGGAGGAATGATTTGTGTAAATAGTGTATTCTAATGTTTGCTGAGTTACTGAAGGCTAAAAGGGGAAATTCTGTAAAAACTAGCTATTTACGTAACCAAATAAAGTGATCCTTGCACTGCATGCTGCAGTTGTGAGCAAACACTGTGCTATTTCGTTCTACAGTTATCATGTCATATATATATATTTTTTATCCCCTTCTAGCATTCCACTCCTAATTTAGTGACTAGCTCGAAGGAGAGTTCACGGCTCTTGGAAAGCAGGTCAGCATATTTTAGTTTCAAACCCCACATGGCAACCGAGCAAACTGCACTTCCTCTAGGCTCCTACAGGTTCGTCCGTGGTGTGGGGAAAAGCGAATTCCCCGTACAGATAAAAAACAAAGCTGAAAAAAAAAGCCTTCATTAACAAGACAAATGGAGTATCGTCTTCTCTCTCAGTGCTTTTGACAACACGTGCCTCTCTTGTGATTTCAGTAATAAAGCAAATCAACAAAGCCCCAGCCTCTAAAAGCTCTGCCACAGCAAAAGGGTCTGACAACACTGGCAACCTGAACGATCATCAATCAAATTCTGATTTTGTAAATGCATTTCAATCGGTGTTCTGTTTATTTTGTAGCCACAATCTGAATTAATACTTAGTAGCCGGTGGTATCAGAGTCTGGTGTTTATAATATAATAAATGCAAAACTTCATGTGGGCGAACGCTCGAGCGAATAGCAGTTTGTCATTTGATTTAAACAGTGTGTTTACATGTTTTTGTAAGATGCAGTCTTTTGTATTGTGATGCATTAGCCATGATATAGAAATGTACATAATGTAGACATAACAAGAGCAAGATGAGCCACAGTTTCTAGTTCAAGATGCTTATTTGATCAGTGATGCTAGGAAGAGACTGTGGGGTTTTTAATGTATTTATGATCAGCTTAATTTCAAATGTAAGCTTGTCTACCCTATGGTTTGCCATCAGAATATATCACTTAATATCTTTTTTTTTTTTTCTTTTTTTCTTTTTAGACCTTTACAGACCTGGTTAAATGGTAAAAATGCTTTAAACGGTTTAGTTGACTTGAAGAACAAGAGACAGGTGATAACACTAAGGAAACAAACCGATATACAGAATTCATGATTACAAATCATGTCAACATGGACCTAAAGTGTTCTGTTAATGGACATTTCAGGAACAAAAAAGCTCTATGGTTTCAATTAATAAGCAGCATGGTATATATTATATATAGATTATGTTCACAGATTAATCCTGTGATAAAACGAGTCACCATAGTTGTTCATAATGAAATGATAGGATGAGTTTATTATTGTAACCCTGTGATTTGTCTTCTACCCAGAAATACTGTTAGAGCTTTTATTGTAGAAAATTAGTCAACACTAGAAGATGACCAATCGGAAATGAGAATTCAACTGGGGTAAAACAGAGCATTTTGACTAACGTTATTATGCATTTTAAACAAAAAACAAACAATGAAACGAATTCAAAATGGTCTGGTAAATGGGTACTTTACACTGTGTCTCATTCACCCATACACACCAATGGTAGCAGAGCTGCCATGCAAGGCACTAGCTTGCCATTGGGAGCAACTTGGGGTTCAGTATCTTGCCCAAGGACACTTCAACATGTGGAGTCACACGGGCCAGGAATCAAACCGCCAACCCTACGATTAGGGGACAACCCGCTCTACCAACTGCGCCACAACCGCCCTGCTACATTTATGTTTATGTTCTCGGGCCTTGACACACTATTTGGATGGACTTTTCTGAAGAAAAAAGATATAGTTTCCAGAGCTGTAAGTCAATTCTAAAACCACAGGCATTTGGTTGTCACTGTTGGTCGATGCAGAGACCGGGCTTTTTTTATTTCTTTTTTCTTTTATCCAGATCCTGCAAAAAATATGAGCAAAGCTGCTGCATGACAGCTTCCCACATTTGAATCTTGAACACAAGGGCACCCAGAGGTCTAGCTCAGCCACCATCATAATATCTGCTGCATGTCCACTGCGTGATGTGTATTATGCTGCTGTTCTAGTTATTTCTGGTTTAAACAGCGAGGCCTTGATTAGAATGGTGGACGTAATTGCGCAGTGCATTAAAGAGTGCGATTACGAGCCGGTCCGGAAAACAGTTTATCTCTCTCTACATAGAAAGAGGATGGAATAAACAGGAATAATGAGGCAGAACAGAACAAGGCACTGTAAACACGTTAGTAGGATTACTGACACAAGCAATTCGAGGATGAAGCTAAGATAAGTGGCGATCATAATGACTGGTCATGGCTGTGGGTCTTACACAATTGCTGGGATCTGTGAAGCCACAATTTATCCATTTCCTGTTGTCACACGATTCTACTGTATGCATTTTGTAACGAGAATTTTTGTGTATTCGTGATGTGTGCCATTTTGTGCTCAGGTCTATAGGCTCACAAGAAGGCCTGCATTGGGCAGGAGACAAATGCTTTCATTGTGCTTTTGTGTAATGCAAGGGGAGTAAAGAAAAAAACAATGCGAGTTATGAAATCAGTCTATAGCTTCCTCTACAGCTTCCTCTATTTACAAGCTTTGATCTGGTTTGAATTGAAAACTGGGAACTGTTTAAAAAAAAAAATACTGTAAAAAAAAAAACCCCAATGCACAATACAGTTGATGTACACTCCCTGGTTCACATGTGTGTGTGTGTGTGTGTGTGTGTGTGTGTGTTGTTGGAGAGAGAACTCCACAACCCACCAGTACTCAAGGAGATCTTGGCAAAAGCACTTCTACACTCAAAACTGCCATACAATACACCCATGATACAAATGAGTTCCTGTTATCTCTTACGATGTAGCAGCTATAAACAGGTGGAAAAGGTTGTTCCCTCACCAGCCTCTATTATTTCTTGTTTTTGGGTGAATAAGACACAAAATTCAGCTTCTTATAATAAAAAAAATATATATATATATGATTTTCATAAATTTTTTTAAAGGGGGTTGTTGGTAAATTGTTGCCATATGGCAACAATGTGCAATGGTGGAAAGTATCAAATAGTCAAGAATAACCCAAAATGTATGAGATTACAATTCTTATTACAGCATTTTCCAGACTATAACTTGCAGAGATTTTTGGCACCTAGTAAGCATGTAAACATTCTTCTAGAAAGAAATTGTAGTTGTACAAATGTTTGTGGATAGATTTAGTCACTCAAAAACAAAAGCATACAAATATTAGCTCCAAAAATGTTTTGGGTGAAGTATATTTGAATTCTTTCCGTTAATTTTTAAAAATGATTTCTCTCGAAGGTGCAATTGTGAAATCTGTGAAGTTTCAACAGTAAATGTAAATATATATTATTAGTGAAGCCTACAGGTTTGTTTGCTATGTAGACCTGTTTTAACCCTCTACTGCATGAATTATTGCATTTACATTAAAAAAAAGAGATTTTTATTACTTGAATTAATTCATTAGTCGAACATTTGTAGGGGTGGGTAGTTGGTAAATTGTTGCCATATGGCAACAGTGTGCAATGTTGGAAAGTATCATATACTGTAGTCAAAAATAGCACAAAATGTAAGAGTACAATTTTAATTACTGCATATTCTAGACTATACAGTTTTTGGTACCTAATAAGCATGTCAAAATGACATCTTACAGTTGTAAAAAGTATTTTCATGGATTTACTCATTCAAACATAAATACAAAAATATAGACACAAACACTTTTTGATTCATTCTCTTGAACCATAAAATTTGGAAAATAAGGTTCAATTGCAAAATGTCTAAATTTTTCTTACTTTGAATGTGAAATGGCAAAGTAATGACTGGGAAAATAGTAGTTTTGTATTATTGCCTATCGATAACTGGAGCTAAATAAATAACTATATATATTTTTTATTGACTTTAAAAAATTTTTATTGGTGCGTTAAAAAATGAGCTCTCTATTTGTAAGTTTTAATTGTTTGTGGATGCATACTGTGATGTATAATTGCGCTTATATCTTTTGTTTAAGTGACACTTCATTAGCGACTATAACATGACCAGATGTCTATTAGTATTGTAGTGTTAGCTTTTAAGGTACAATGTGAAATAAAAGGCTAAGAAGATGTGTAATGATTTAACATAGATCCGTTATTTCAAATCAGTGAAATAACTGTCATAAATAATTGTTTAGCATAAAATGTATTTTAGCATAATTAAAAAAATGCTCATTTTCAGTTCCACTGACAGAAGATCAAACTGTAAGTATTGATATTTTACTCAAAGGGCTAAAATGATCAGCAGTACAATGCATCCTAGTAGTTTAACGCTAATCTGACAGTCTAACGCTCCTTTAACAATTATTCAGTTTTAGCAGATTTAGCTTAACCTCCAAATCAAAAAATTTTACACTGCCACTGCTCCACATCTCCTTATATTACATTTTTTAAAACAAATTCCTCTCAGACATCTCTCTTCATTTGCTTTTGAAGGAATACCAGAGTGTATAAAGTAGCTTATCTCTCAGCAGGATAGCTAGCAAGCTTCGAATACAGTTCCTCACATCAAAGGGGCCTTCTTTATCCGGCCCACACACTTTGGCTTCTGACAGCGGATATTAAACGCTATCGGCGAGTTCTCACACTTGCGGACATGTAGGAAAAGGTGAGGGACATGGATTCACAGTGATGCAGCTTTCTCCACATGTCATGTACTGAGGTGGGTGTGTTGATGAGAGCAGAGTGACGATAATCCAAAGGTTTTTTTTTTTTTGGTTTTTTTAAACAGTCTCTGGTTTGTCCTTCTGGTGGTAGCTGTAACCTCTGTACATTATTTATTATTCATGATATTGATTTAAATACTCCTATACATTATGAAGTAAGAGAGGAGTGAAAGTTTGGTCCAGCTGAAGTCTCCTGGAATCTAGAATTATTAACCATCCATCCATCCATCCACCTTCCATCGCTTACTCCTTCTTCAGGGTCGCGGGGAACCTGGAGCCTATCCCGGGGAGCACTGGGCACAAGGCGGAGTACACCCTGGACAGGGTGCCAGTCCATCGCAGGGCACATTCACATACACACTCACACACATTCATACACTACAGACACTTTAGACACGCCAATCAGACTACCATGCATGTCTTTGGACTGGGGGAGGAAACCGGAGTAAATCCGCAGCACGGGGAGAACATGCAAACTCCGCACACACAGGGCCCTGGTGGGAATCGAACCCTGGACCCTGGAGGTTTGAGGCAAAAGTGCTAACCACTAAGCTAGAATTATTAACCAGCCAAGTAATATATTGGAAATGTATATTGAATGTATATACATTTTTGAGTATTTAAATAAGGATATACATGCTTTATAGTACTACTACTACTACTACTATTAATAATAATAATAATAATAATAATAATATGAAGAAGAAGAAGAAGCAGCAGAAGAAGAAAAGAAAGAATAACAGTAGGGTGCCTATGCACCTCCGGTAGATAGACGGTAAATAGACTGAACTGAAATGAATTAACACTGAACTTTTGGCAGAAGCTACAGATGTGTGTGTGTGTGTGTGTGTGTGTGTGTGTGCTAACATGACAGAGTTCCATATTCAGGGTTTGTAGCAAAATGAAAGCACAATGTTCAGCTCCTTTATAAATCAGTGCACACCACTAATTGTTATGCTAGTCACCCAGTATTCTCTTATGACTCTGGCCTTTTCTAGATTATGTTAAAAAGAGACAGTTGTGGAACAGGAAGCGCAATCACACCGGCTTGTCAAACTCTTTTAATGCTTAATCAAATTAAAAGAAAAATACAGGCTAACGTATTCATGTTTTTCTAGCTTTAGCATATAAATACTCGCTATCTGTTAATCAGTGTTCGTTCTGCTTCCATGAACAAAATGTGAATTAGTTTGGATTTGCTACAAAAAAAATAAAATTATCCTATTTTGAAGAAACAAAGTATTTTTAACTAAATATTATGCCAGAATGCTAATACCTAGCATTCTACCACCGTGCGAATCAGTGAATGTAGCTAATTCAATGACACACTAATATCAACTTTGACAATACGAGGAACAAAAAGTGTCACTTGATGACACAAAGGAGACATATGAGGTAAAACACGTGTAAAAAAGAGTGATGGCTTCTTCTCCAGACACGATACCTCAATAACAGAATAATTATATTTTGGCCCTCGGTAATTACCATTTTGCTCCTGTGTCCTTCATTTCAAATTACGCTGTTTTGATACAGCGCTCTGATTAAAATTCATTTAAAAATGGGCTTTAAATATGCTGTTAACATACATATGAAAGGAAGTTAATGGCTTGACACTAATTACAGGATGATCCCTGCCGAGGACGATTTTAATTATATGAGCTCGAATCCGATTAGAGCTGTCTCTACGACTTACGCTTTAGGAAGTTGAGATACGTGCGTATGTATACACAACAGACCAGAAGTTTGAAAGCTACGCTGACTTTGCGACACTTAAATAGAGGAATGTAGACCGAAAAAAAAAAATGCTTTGATTATACAATTTGCAATAGTGTACAACTATTGCGTTCTGAAGTTGCATGAATTCTGCATTTATCAAAATTGGACAAATCAGAAAGTTTTTGTGGTTATTTATTAGTGTTTTTGGCTAATGGGACATGCTGTTCTCACTAAGGAGCAGTATACAGTGCTTTGTAAACCTTTCCACATTATGGCGTATTATGACCTGAAATTACAGTGGATTTATTTTGGATTTTATGAGCTACACAAAATTGTCCAGTATGTCAAATTGGACAATTTAGTTAGTTCTAAACCTACATCCAAATTTCTATAATGCCAAATGTTTGTGGACAGTTGAGTATCACCTGACCGCCCATATGTGGTTCTTCCCCAAACGGTTGCCATAAAGTTAGAAGCACATGATTGTATAGAATGTATTTAAATGCTGTAGTATAACAATGTCCCTTCACTGGAACTAAGAGGCCCAAAGCTGTTCCAGCATGACAATGCTCCTATGCACAATTTGAGCTCCATGAAGACATGGTTTACCAAGGATGGTGTAGAAGAACTCGACTGTCCTGCACAGAGAACTGGAACGTTGCCTCGACATCAGTACGTGACTTCATTAATGCTCTTGTGGCTGAATGAACACAGATTCCTACAGCCACACTCTAAAATCTAGTGGAAAGCCTATTTATTTATTTATAGAAAGAGTTTATTATAACAACAAATGAGGAATGAATCTGGAATGGGATGTTCAAGAAGCACATGTGGATGTGATGATCAGGTGTCCACATATTTTTGCACGTATAGTGTATATTGTTAAAAGTGCTTTTCAGAACAAAGAGAATTGAATTATAAACACCTCCTTTGCCATAAAACAATGTTGTGACTAATAGCTTGCACAAGTCACATAATTAGTCACGAAGTGTGACAGAGTTCCACCAGTTTTGCCAAGAAGAATGCAAAAAAAATGACCTGATACTGTATTCAAAGCTGATATTGACTCGCAGCCTATGCAGATTCCATTTGTAAATGTGGAAAACGATCCCCATTTTTCATTTAGTCTGGTATTAAGGAATATTTTATGTGGATAGTCCATTTTAATTCCAGGTTTTATCACCACCCAAAAAAAAATCTAATGGGGTGAAAACTTATGCTTGGCACTGCATACTGTGCATATATATATATATATATATATATATATATATATATATATATATGATCTAGATCAGTTCCCCAAAAGCATACGCTGCTCACTCTGCCGTAGTAATCGCTAATCACGTTAAGCGGGTTGGATTTGTTGCGCATGAGCATTTGGAGGGTGCACATTTGGGATAAAAAAAGAGGTCTCTGCCCGAGGACATGGAATAGGAGCCAGTTATTGAAAACCTTGCAGATAGTTTCAAAGCAAAGGGATGAACCATAATGTTGGGAACACAAATAGAGGAATGTGCAGGTTAGAACCAACTCAAATTGAATAAAAACAGCAAAGTTGTATGTGATCAGTGTCTTGTGCCGTGGCTAATGTAATGATTCACAACGTGGGTTCCTTGAAGCATAGCCAAGGGGTCTGGCATTTTTAAACTTTGTTACATAGCTGGAAATCACAAACTTCCAGAATAAAAAAAAAAAACCCAAAACAAGTAGGCGTTCCTGCAACGTGTTCTGTTCGGGGAAAATTCATGAAGAAAGCTTTATGCCTTCAACAGAGCCTCAAGTCGAATAAACTGAATCTTTGAATCATCGGATTATGTTGATTGAGGTTGCCCGTGGAATTTCTTCTTACAGTTAAAAGGGGGCCAATGTGCAAACAGTTTGAGAGCCCTTGTTGCTAGGAAGAAAACACTTGGGTGTGTGCGGTGTTATTGGAAAATAACCAACAAAGTGACAGAGTGGCGTGCTGCAGTGGAGATAATGTAATCACCCTGTTGTTGATTATATTATATATATTTTCAATAATCACGTTCCACAGTAGTTTGCTCATCTGTCCTGTGTCGGAACTGGAGACTCCTTCCGAAAATGGTAAAGAAATTTCTCCTCCCAGAAATCTTCATCATCATTGATTACGCACACTTTTTAAAATATGCTTATATGACGTGTCTGCAATACAACTCCCTGTGTAATGAATTGTTATCATAGAAACATTAACGTTTTGGAGTGAGTGCGTTACTGGTATTTCTATTTTTTTTTTAAATGAATGAACACCTTCTGACCAATCAGAATTCCAAAGCGCTGTGTATAAGTAATGGGTAGCAAATGTGGTATTTCACAAGCTGAGCCCTAGCTCAATAAATTCTCCTTTCTAATTCCATTTCCAGAGAAAATCTCAGGGTCGTCGCCCCCCACATTAAACAGCGTTTCTATTTCTGGCTCAGGGTGTTGATTCTCAACTGACTGGCTAATGTCATACCTCAAATACAAGACCCCGGGCCCAGTCTGTGATTTCGTTCAATAAAACCAGCATTCAAATCCCATTCTCAGAGAAAATTACAGTGTAATTTGATTTAACCCTACTCTGCCTGTGCCTCTTTTTTTCCAACCCGTATTCTATGTCACGTGGTGAATTTCTTAAACAAAGAATATCAAGCCCTGGATTCTGCATAGTTTTTTTTTTTTTTTTTTCCACACTTGCTCCGATACACTCAATAGGAACGGAACAACAGACGAACGGGGAATAAGGTGTTTAATAATGCACTCTCAATTTCCTTTATAGTGTACTGGGAGACAAATAAAGTGTACAGAGTTAATAAAGCGACAGAATCAAGAGACAATGCATCAAGCAGAATAGAAAATTACACAGCCCTACGTTTCTTCGTGTAGCATTGAGTCATTATGACCTTTGCGATTTTGTAAGATACGGCAGACGTTGATTTGCTTAAATCCCCCAGGCTGCTCTCTTCCCAGAGAGCAAATCTGAATACAGAGTAGCGTAGTCCAGGGATGAGAGACTACGACTGTTCTGCGTGAGGGTGGTTATAATGGCAGCAAAAAGCTTTGAACGTCTGAGAGAGGAGCGAGAGAGAAAAAAAAAATGTAAATGAACATGCATACAGTAGCATAGCCTTCAGAGCAGAGCTGTTCGTCAAAGTGTATACTGTAGCTTTGCTCCGTGGTGCTAGATAGCTCTTGACTTCGGGGCTTGTAATAAAGGTTTAATGATGTGCAGCTATTTGAGGAGCGCTTTGGTCTTTATGAACCATCCATAATGGTGACCTAAAAAAAGAAAACAAAAAAAGTTTAATTAATTTTTTTTTTTTTTTTATCGAAATGCATGAACTGAGATGACACGGAGGACAAATGTCCCGCACGAAGATTACTGTGACGGAGATCATTTATGTTGCGGTCTGGAAAAACCCATTGGCTGGGTCGCACCAATCATTTTTAGTGGGTTTGGCAATAGTGAAATACCCGATTTCACTGTGCCGTGCAGTATCAGCGAGCATTCTTATGGAAAATTAATTGCACCTTGACTCACGAGCGAAGTATAGACCCTGACGAGCGAGGACGGCGGAAGCGTGCTCGTCTCAGCGCTCGGTGCTCGCTGAATTGAACTGCCGCATGCTCATGAATAACTGTGTAAGCACGGTTCAGCACCTTGCATTCATTTTTAATGAGCATTCTCACTGATACTTCTAAATACACTCAGGTCCCATATACTGTAGTGTTTAAAAGCCATTACATGTGGTATCAGGTCACTTGTATTGTAGATGCTCCTCTTCATATTTTCACACAGCACAGTTTGCAGCTTACTTGGTATTAATTATTAATCATTCAAATACATCCAAACACTCATTTCCTGTCGTCTGTCAATTTGCATAACATGCTAATCATCAGGGTAAATGAACCTGGTAGCAGAACAATATAGGTATCGTTGTCGATGCGTCTTTATTTATAGCCGTACCCGAGCTTGTACCTGCAGAGATTATGTAAGGTAAGTCTATAATAAAAACAGCCTGTTTACATAAAGATGTTTTAACTGCTAGCTTGCGTGGATACGTGTGCTTTCTTCACGCGGTGAATACCATGCTTTGATCACGTTGTTGGTTGTTGATCAAGCTTCAGTTGTAAACCGTACAAGCACCAGCTGTCAGTTGATCCACAATGCGCACACTGTAGAAGTTTGAAAGTCGTAATGTTGGAATACTAATTAAAAGAAATGGGAACTTAAGCCAACCGAACAAAATGCTGTGAATGAATCAGCGATTATTCCCGTACTGATGTAAGAGCGAATAGTGAACGGTCAAGTCAAGAGTTGATGATAAGGCTGCTGTTGGTCAGATTTACCTCAGGAGATAAGACAGACGTACTGATGTGGGTGATGCTTATGAACGGGATTAACATTTTCAGTCTTAAACTGTCATATTTATTGTGTTTTTTTTTTTTTTACTATACTTTATGCATTTAATTAAATGAAAAAGAAAACCTTTATGGGGTTATTTTTTATTTTGTTGTAATTATGTCTACCGTAGGTGTCTGTGGCATTGATTGTTGCACAAAACCAGGACAATCAACCATGGCAGCGATGTCTGCTGTGTATAATTGTGGCGGTATTTAATTAGCACATTCTTACACAGAGAACCGTGTAATCTGTGATTGTATTCTCACAGGGTTAACGCGACAAAACAAAGAAAGGAACAATATGGGTTTGATTAACTGCTCGCATTTCATTTTTAGCCATTTCTACTTTTCAATCGGTGATGGCTCAAATTCTGAGATGTTCTTTGTTTGTTCATACTGCGTGCTCAGTGGCCTTGTTTGTCTCGTTCGGAAAGCGCTGAAGGTCCAGGCCTCGCTAAACAACTACACTTGCTGTTGACAAAGAGGATTAGCTTGTGTTTTGACATGGTTATTATTTGCTTAGTATTGATCCGCCCTTAATGTGTTGCACTCCGCTCTCCTGCACGGACTGAATAAATAGTCTCAAAGGCATGGCAAGGAGTCTCAGTCCCCTGAAAAGCAGTGGGCGATTTTTAAAGCAAACTCAATCAAGGTCCGGCCTGCTTTTACACCGAGTCATTATTAACAGTCGGCTTGAAAAAAAGGCACAGATTCGAAATGCTGTCAACCAGAAATGAATACCCTATTTCAAATTCAGCCTCAAGGAACATTGTGTCCTGTCTACTTATGAAAGGACAACGTAGAGTGCAGGATTTCCTTAAGTATAAATAATGATGGAACTCCGCAGACTTTTTATATATGGTGTTTACATCCAGTTTGTATCTATATTCACTGCAACTCATATATCTAAGCGTATATCTGATTACAAAGGACAAGAACTTTGGCGTTTCCCCTGTTCTAAGAAAGTGCTTTTTTGAAACAGAAGTAGGAATGCATTCATACATACATTTTATGCTAACGGTGAGTATTAACCAAAGTATTCATTACTCAGGGATGATTTATGCCTCAGTTTTTAAATAGTGGCCATGTAAAGTGCTTCTTCACACACTTAGGATACTAGGCTCGCTCTTTATAACGTTAGCTAGTTGATTTTAAATGAAGTTAGCTAGTTGGTTAAATGCATTAGCTAGCTATATTAGCTACATCGTACAGTAAATAAGTAATTGCATTCCCCCCACCTTTTTTTTTGTCAAGAATAATAAACTAGGTGAAAATAAGAGCTGTACTTTTTAATCACCTAGCATGAACTGTAGATATTTTCCTCACCTAGCCAATTCCAATACATAGCCAATACAATTTCCTGCTACTGATGAACCCATGTTTATGATGTTTTATCAGGTTATTTGTGTTGTATAGGAGATGCTGTAGTTCCTCCTTTTTCCTTTTGATATTTTGCTTTGATTGTCCACATTGATTGTGAAATAAGCCCATATTGCTGTTATTTTGTGTTTTATGTACATTATGCTCACATCAGATAATATGACGTGGTCTTTTTTTTTTCAAGCAAATGGGTACGGTATCCAACTGATACCTGATACCAGTGTCAGTGTCGATGCCTTTATCTTCATTCTTTCAGTAATTGTTCAAACTTTGCACGTACAATATATAATTCGAAACTACACCTGTTACGTTCTAACGGTGAGACAGGCGTGAAATTGTTCTTTGTCTAAATTTCCAACAGAAGTGATAAACAATCATTTCTAGTTGCTATGGTAACACAACTACATACTCCTTCATCTTAAAAAGTCGTCCTATCTCTGACAGGATGCTAATCCATCCATCCATCTTCTACCGCTTACTCCTTTTTCAGGGTCGTGAGGGAACCTGGAGCTTATCCCAGGGATCATTGGGCACAAGGCGGGGTACACCCTGGACAGGGTGCCAGTCCATCACATACCCACTCACACACCCATTCATACACTATGGACACTTTAGACACGCCAATCAGAATTCCATGCATGTCTTTGGACTGGGGGAGGAAACCGGAGTACCCGGAGGAAACCCCCCAGGGCACGGGAAGAACATGGAAACTCCGCACACACAGGGCCACGGTGGCCACCCTGGAGATGTGAGGCGAACGTGCTAACCACTAAGCCACCGTGCGCCCTCCGGAGACTTCCATTATAAGAAAATATTATAATCATGTGGTTAACAGTGGTATTTTGTCATGAGAACACATGACATAACTTGATTGGATCCTTTAAAAACTCAACGATCATAATTTACTACTGTTGATTAACTACTTCACCTTGTCACTGTAGGAATCATCACATTAATGCGTCCAAAGGTTTTTCTCCATTTCCTATATGAATCATCTGCCCTATGATTACACTGAAATATCATGTAGACTTTCAATGCAGTCTGTATCCCAAAGGATTTTCTCCCACATTGGATGACTAATGTATTGTGTTTTTTAAAATAATGGCTAGGCTGGATTGTCTATGCCCCTGAGGTTTCTCTGAAGCTTAAGGTGAAGATACGCTGGGCTGAAATGAGGATATCAGATGCAGAATTCCATCAGTCACTTAGACAGGCGTCCTTTCCACATGCTCTTCACCTTGGCTTGCCGAGTGAGGGATGGCAGCCTCCGAGCTCTTGTGATTGTGGTTTTTCTGAGGGTAACTTACCAGCAGATCTCTGACTGATGGATATTCTCACTCTGGCAGACATATGATCACACCATGACCTTAGCCTAGAATGAGCCTTGAGCAGAGCTGAAAGTTTGAATCTAACCTCTTTATGTTCATATGGAAATGATTGCAAATGTAAATTTGGCCTTAAAAGTAAATATATATGTATTAGAATATAGCTCATGGTAGGGCTGGGTGGTACAGCTATGAATTATCACAATATAATGTTTCATATCGTTGGATATCGATAATTATTGATAAATGTTCATCTTTTTTTTCAAAAAGACAACTGTTGTTTTTTTTTTAGCCACTTTTTTAAGACAAACAACAAATCATTTTATTTTTAACAGTCAGAAACAAAATAGAATTTAAACAAATATCTTCTCGGACTCCTGGTGCTCTGGTTTGTACTCAGCCTGTTAACATACTTAGCCTAGCCTTGTATAAAACTTCCACTTTTTACACTTACTTCTGGATAACACTGCGCTGAGGTCTGTGTCTAACGAGTCGAGCTTCTGCTCTGAGGACACTCACTGACTACGTTTACACGGACAGCAGTAATCTAATTATTGACCTTATTCTGAATAAGACAATATTCTGATTAAGGTGTTTACATGAGTCGCTTTTAGAATATTCCTTTCATGTTCCTGTTTTACATGTTATAGAACATAGAGTGATTAACGTCACACGTCATTACGTCCCCACGCCACGCCGTCCGACGTCCCTCCAGAATTTCACGTATCGACATACAGTCGGTCTTCGTTATGGTTCCGTATACAGTTTTGGGTGTATTTATTTAAACTTTTTACAAAAGCTTCAAGTGCATTTAATTATTTGTCATGCTGTATGTACAAATAGATGACTGCTTGAAGGCGTGGGCTGCGTCCCAAACCGCGTACTTACCGTCTATATAGTAGCCGAGATACATGTACTTCTCCTACTACATAGCAGGTAAGTACGCGGTTTGGGACGCAGCCGTGCTCTCTTATTTACCGTAAAACGGTTGAGCGCTGCCGTGTGTGATCATGTCCTGTCGCAAAATGCAATGAAAACTCTCACACGACGTTAATAGTGTGATTAAGGTGTGTACATGTCTGTAACGCACGTCGACAATGTGACTAAAACAGGAATACTCCACACGTCTTAATTCCATTTGTGTTTACTCCGAGTATTAAGGTATTAATTATCGGGTTAAGGTAATAAAAATTGCTGTTTACATGCTAGTACATGCGAGTATTGTCTTAATCGGGTTAATATTGTATTATTGTTGACCGTGTAAGCGTACTGATTGTCCCACCCAGAGCCGACATTTTAACAGAAAAAAGAAAAAGCGGAAAAATGTCACATTTGTTCCTTGCCCGCTGTTCAGAGTCACACGCACTGTACATGTGCGGAGCGCTGCGCATGCGCACTGCAAGTCTCTCGCAGCTTGTGTTTCCGTACTTGGCCAGGGCTGTTTTTTTTTTTTTTGCAAAGCTCACACACAAAGGTGTTCTGATGTTGTTCAGACGAAAAGAAAACAGACATTTCCTTTTTCCATAATCTCCCTGGCAGGCACGGCACTCATTTTCGCGTGTGTTCTGATGTCACGTGGCGATGACGCAACCCCCACAGATACTTGTTACTGGCTGTTTGCTTGTCACTCACAGCACACTCCTTTATCAACACATATGATAGGCTGTTTATGATCCAGGGATGGCACACGATTGAGGGTTGTTCATGTATGTTTACATTTTATCGAGCGTTATACATTGTTTCTATCGTTACAGATAAAGGTGTAACATCGATAAATACCGGTACTGTTTTATCGCCCAGCCCTAGCTCATGGTCAAATTCATATTGCGATATTGATGTAGGCGTAGCGGGATGGGAAAACCCATCTGATTACTTGAATAGGTGAATTTTGGCAGCTAGCCAGAAATGACTAAAAATAATCCATTTTCTTTAGCCAAAATAGCATATTCATCATAAACATGTAGACACGTGTTTATTTACTTTTCAATCTTGACTAAATTATCTTCCTGCAAAGTTGTGTAAGGATCCTGTTTAACAAATGCAGCTGTAAATAAGTGTGACTTCCTCACACAGTGAATGTCATGCTGTATTCAAGTTGGTGTATCGCTAAATACCATATCGAAGTCTAATCAATTCATTTTGTAATCAGATACTAGATGATTTCCGTCATGCTCCAGCGCCACGTTGGAGTTGAAATCTTTAAAAGCAATTTACTTTTTTCTTTTTTCACTTCTGGAAAATGCTATACCTTCTGCTATTATTTCTGTTTGAGACACATACATATTTTAGTTCAGGATACTATAGGAAAAAATGTGTTTCTTTTATTTATTTATTTTATTCTAGGCTACCATGAATATTTGACCGATATGGAACCATTTGTTGAATTTATTTTCATTTTTTCCACTTGTACCTACATTTTTTCCACAATTCCACAGAACTATCTCTCTTCTCCTAGGAGTATACCAACATTAAACTGTGCTTCTCTTCAGTTATATTTATATATACTAGTATATTTACGTTTACATTTATGTTTATTCACTTAGCAGACGCTTTTATCCAAAGCGACTTACAAATAATTAGCATATATACTAATATACTAAGTATATATAGTATAGTATATCACAAATAAGCTGCAAGTGTACTTGAAAGTGTAATTCTTTTACAACGCTTTTTTTCCTTAAGGAAAGGGATCTAATTTGGGCTAAATTTGAAGCTAACATTTATAGCTTGTCCTTGGTGAAGGTGATCTAATCTTATGAGAGTTCTCTCGCCATACGAGTGTTCAATAAAATGTAGAAGAGAGAACTGTTGCTCTGATGGCTTCAGTTAACGGCTTCTACACACTACACGACTTTCAAAGAGGCCGGGTTGTGGTACCGTTCATATTACGCAACAGTCCGTCTTGTCATGGAAGTCGTTGGGTTTTCAAATTACACCCTCGACACGTTACAAAACATTCCACTACTGACGAATCCCAGACGACTCTGCCTGGACTCCGAGTTACGTTTCATAACACAGTCCGCGCAAGAAGTGATATGAGAATTACACAAGATCACGCGTGAGTAGGCATTCTCGAGCTTGTCCGGGTAGGGTTTTCCACTAATCAGGGATAAAACCCTGGTTTTAACCTCCTGAACTGAAAGAAACGATGTGTATGCTTTTAAACGCCTTTACATCATATGTTTTATTGGTTACAATATGAAGAAGTACCTCCTGAAAAATTTCTGTCGAAGAGAATTGGCAATTTACTCTCCAGCTCTTCTCTTTCGCCACTGGTACAGTTCAGATGAAAGAGCAAATAAACACTGCTGCTCCTGCCAATGTTCCACAAATTTTTCCTCCATTTCATCTGTCCAGTGAGACTTTCTTGATACCAAGAAGCCATGCTAGTTGATGGTCTGTTCCAGGTACATCAGGACTCCTCCCACTGAATCTTCCCTGATCATGTCTCATTGGCTGTAGGTCGACACTGCAGTTATATTCAGTCAAAACACATTTCACATTACGCGATTTGGAATCGCAGACCAGATATTTAACAAGCGAGATATCTCGGCGACGCGTCAACGCTTCTCTCAGATCGCATCTTTGATAATTCATACTTTGCGTTGGTCGCTCACGGGAACGAGCTCTGCTTTGCCTATGATTTCAGGCTTTTGTCTGCGATCTCGACAAAACCTTCGGCGAGTGAGACTTGGGCCTAAGCTCGACATTAGCCACTGTTTTGTAGCTACCATTTTATTCGATCCACAATGATTTTTGTGTTTATAGATTGCCAGAAGCGAAAACAACAAAACTTAACAGGCAGCACGGGTTTACTGATATTTTTTCACCCAGACTTGCCAAACATTACTGACTAGTTAGTTGTTGTTTTTTTCCTGTCACTTAGCAGCTACTTGCGTACATAAGATACGTTAAGTACATCATTTTTTTTTTTTTAATCTGCGATGCAATTTGCAGAGTTTGTTGTGCTTTTTTTGCGGAAAACTACTTGAATTGGCGAAATTGCAATCGCACGTTCATAGTGATGTTTGTTGGTAAATGAGACCTTTTAGCTGTACTCATGGTCAGTGCATGTGAATCAAAGAGAGCTTTGGCCGAATGCGCGTTGTGGTGACGTCACATGACACGTCTTGGCCCGAATCTGTGGTAATTTAGAAAAATGGCAAGCTCCTGTGAATCTTGCTGGAGGTTCCTTGATTTTGTGTTAATTTGCGCGATTGTAAAATTCTGGAGGGCCTGATCAAAGCAGACAGGATTCTCCTGAGACATGTGAAGCCACCACATGTTTTCTTCATAGGGCAGCTAACACACTTTATGAGCAAACAAAAGCTACCGTCATTGGTTAGTGTCCTTCTGATTGACAGGGCAAAGAGTAACACCATCTTCTATACCCAAAAAGTCAGGACAGTTATATTCTTTTGGAATCTTTAGTATTGTTAGGATTCGTACACGCCATTTCCTGTTGAGATGGCGAGTCCTTTACTGTTGTACAATTTTAAAGTGGTTTTATCTCAGTTTGAAAAGCCGGTGTTCATTTTTGAGTAAACAAATACCAATGACGACATAAATGATGACATACAGTATCTCTTGTTCAATGAATGTATCCTATAAACAGCGAAAGTCATGCACTGCTATTGATAGAGCCCTCTAGCACTGCAGAAATGGCAGTCTCTGCTAGTAAAATGGCCATCAGATAAAGCAGACAGGCTAATATGTCCTGTGTCAGGCTGCTTTGTGGGGAGGGGTTGGGCCACATCCGTCAGATGGTATGGGCACGTGGCTTGGCTGCCCTGTGGATCACGACCTGGGAGTCCCTGATGGATCTGATTGCTGTGCTTTGGGAGGACAGATGGTGTGTGTTGAGGTGCACATGAATATGTGTGTGTATGGATGCTGAACAAGGAAATTTCATATTTTGTGACCCAGCTATGCTTGACCCTGGCTTGAACTTTTCAATCTATCCATCATTTTGCCTACTTTGCGTATAATATTGTAGTCCCTAGTATATTAGATATGTGTAGTTTTCTGCAAGGAGACATCATCTGAACATTTCCCTGTGCAGAAGTCAGCACTTACTGTCGTGTCAACAAAAAACACGTTCATCTATGGGAAAGTCTTCAAGACAGACGACTTTAATTAATAATTAACGAATAAATTGTAATCCTTAGCAAATTCGTGTGGCGACATATCACAGCACGTCGTTATGAATAATCTTCAGCATGTGCTGTCATGTTTTATTCCTTTTTTAGAAGACTGATACCAGGCCACACATAGACTCGACGCTTATAAAAATGTGTTTTCAGTCCACCAAAAACCATTACTGGATCTGCCAGCGGCTCTCAGCCTCCATCACTGTCTCACATCCCTGTACCTGACCTGAGCGAGCTGTCATGAAACACACACACATCCTTATCCCAGGCCTAACACGAACACACTCCTATCACATACCTGAATGAACTGTCATTGCAGCCATCCAGCCTGAGGCCCGTCGAGCGATCACAGCAGACTATCACCCACACTCACAATCGTGTCTTGTCTCCTGAACGGCCTGCCAATGCACTTACACACTTCAGCCGTACATTATAGGCCTCCAGCAGAGCAGAGAAGTGGCGCTGGTGCATCTACAGTCTGTCACCCAGAGGCCGATCATCGGTCACATACTCCTCACTATTGATTCTCGTCCTGGAGCTGAGGGAAGACGACACCTGTCACACGGAAGAGTGAGTGAGGTGAACAGTTGTGATGGGCGGAGAAAAAAATAAATCAATACTTAAATGCATGGACATCATTAAAATCGGATGTTTACTTTAGCGACATACATGCATAGATTATTTATTTTTTATTTTTGAAAAAATGCAAAGTACTAAATATGTCTGATCAAATGTATAGGTTTGGGCTGTCAAAGTTGTGCTAGTAGATCAAACAGTAGATCTTTTTGTCTTTTTTTATAAAAATTATTACATTACATCTCAATTTTAATGTTTTTTTTTATTTTATATAGTTTTTGTATTTGCTGATATTTAGCTCGATTTTAATTTTCTTATAGTGTATACATAAAACATTAACATTTCTTATACTAAAAATCTGCCGTTAAAATACTCTCCAACAGCAACGAGTCCTGAATGTCTCCCTGTCCACCATTTATGCTCACTAAGCAGGTTATAACATCAAAGTATTGTATCACCTACAGTATACACTGATCAGCCATAATATTAAAACCACCTGCCTAGCCAAACAGCTCTGACCCGTCCAGGTATGAACTCCACAAGACCTCTGAAGGTGTGCTCTGGTATCTGGCACCAAGACGTTAGCAGTGGATCCTTTAAGTCTTGTAAGTTGTTGCATGAATCAGACTTGTTTTGTCCAGAATATTCCACAGACGCTCGATCGGATCGAGATCTGGGGAATTTGAAGGCCGAGTCAACACCTTGAACACTTTGTCATGTTCCTCAAACCGTTTCTGAACAATTTTTGCAGTGTAGCGGGGAGCATTATCCTGCTGAAAGAGACCACTGCCATTAGAGAATACCATTGACATGAAGCACTTAGTCTGACGTAGGTGGTACGTGTCAAAGTAATATCCACAGGAATGGCGGGACCCAATGTTTCCCAGCAGAACATTTCCCAGAGTATCACACTGCCTCCGCCGGCTTGCCTACGTCACTTAATGCATCCTCGTGCTATCTCTTCACCAGGTGCGTGACGCACACGCAACCGGCCTTCCACGTGATGTAAAAGAAAATGTGATTCATCAGACCAGGCCACCTTCTTCCATTGCTCCATGGTCCAGTTTGGTGGACAGGGGGTCAGCATGGGCACCCCCCCCTCCCCCCCTCTTTTTTTTTCCCCCCCCCCCTTCCCCCCCTTTTCCTACATTCTTACGCTTGCCCATTTTTCCTGCTTCCAACACATCAACTTTGACATGTACCACTATAACGAGACAATCAATGGCATTCTCTTCAACTGTCAGTGGTTTTAATGTTATGGCTGATTGGTATATGCTCAGTATAACACTATTTGAGATTCAGCCAAGAAAAATTGTGACTGTGATAAAAACCTACTGGAAATTGATTACTACCTACATGTAATGTCACTTTTTATAATATAAATAATAATAATTATTACTATTTTACTCAAGTACGCAAAAGAAAAATACGTCTGCCTGAAATCACACGCTGATTTTTGCTAACTGATCATAAATTTGAGCCTCATTCAACAGGAAACTGAGCAATGTAGGAAAACAACAGCAACAACGCTAACTAACAACAGCGTTTTTCTTAATCTCTCCAATGTTAGCTAGCGCGATGATAACTCTGACAATGCAAACTAGCTGAATGCCAATAGCTAGCTTTCATCATTCTTACAAACAACTTCTTTATTTCTAACCTCTAAAATGTTAGAAACTATCACTCTGGCAATTCGAATAAGCCAAATGTTAATAGCTAGCTGTCACCATGCTAACTAACAACAGCTTTATTCCATGTGTCTGAAATGTTAGCTAGCATCATGATGATGATAATTACCGAGCTGTCACTATGCTAACAAACAGCGGGTTTATTTCTAATCTCTCAAATGTTAACAAGCATGTTTAAACCTCTGAGGACACAAACCAGCTGAATGCTAATATCTAGCTGTAACTATACAAACTGCCTGAATATATACACTATACTAAAGGAACATGGATTTTATTTATTAATTTTTTTTTATTTTGCCTTTGAATACATAAAGATGGTGAACATTCAGTGTTATTCAATGGCAGAATTTATCTTTTGACAGCACTAATGGGAATACATTAAGCCTAGTGCTTTTGGTGATGGATGAAAACAAAAAAATCATCATACTGGAAAAAAAATAAGCATAATGCAGCCGTCAGAAATTAAAAATAACGAAATAACGTCTGCATTGTGCATGCTGAATCGAAATAGCATCAAATTGTGAGCTTCTGAGAGAGAAAGAGAGAATGAGGTAAGATTGAAAAGCCGTTTTTTTTTTTGTTGTTGTTGGGTTTTTTTTAAGGAATCTCATTAAAGACACTTCATTTTATAAGCAGGCTGCATTACTTGACTAATCCAAACGAAACTGCATAAACTGCATACATTCATCACTGAGGGAGTAAACCTGATCTGTGCTGTAATTTAGCGCCCCTAGAATCTCATCAGTTTCTGGAGAGGATGGGGTTTATGCGCCTTCATTTTCACGATTGTTGTTTGCGGCACTTCAGACGTTTCAGGCTTGAAATGGGGCTTCAGAAAGATGCACGAGGTCGGTATTTACACATAGACGGATGCTGTGTGTGTTGGGGGCACGTGTGTGTAAACATGTAACAGGCAGGCAGAGTCGAGTCCATGGCTGCTGCAGTTTTCCTCTTCAGCGCAGAGCTTCTTTGTCAGAAAGCATGTCGGGATCCTTCGCTTCCCCAGAAAGACACAGAGAGAGGCAGAGTGAGAGAGAGAGAGGGCATGTGTGTCACATGCTGAGCATTAGCTTCAGAGTGAGTTGACGATGGGCCAGTGTCAGAGCAACACACCTGCCTGGGGCAACACTCTACATACACACATACACACACATGCAAAAAAGAGAGTCCTCACAAACTGTTAGCACATTGCCTGCTTCTGCTGTGGTGCACTATATTAAAAAAAAAAAAACTAAACAAAACAAAAAACATTTTTTTTCTTTGATAGGTCATATATGACATATAACACATTATATACAATTGTGACTATCCATTCTTGTTCAGTAACCTCTATACTATAAGTCATTTATTTTTCAGGTCATATCATCTTTTTGCAATAGTTATGGTGTTTAAGTTAAGGCAGGAAGGAATGTAATTTGTTTCCTAATATCCAGTGTTATGATAAAATACAATGACATTCTTCATAATTACAGTGAGGGGAAAAAAGTATTTGATCCCCTGCTGATTTTGTACATTTGCCCACTGACAAAGAAATGATCAGTCTATAATTTTAATGGTAGGTTTATTTGAACAGTGAGAGACAGAATAACAACAAAAAAAAAAAAATCCAGAAAAACACATGTCTAAGATGTTATAAATTGATTTGCGTTTTAATGAGGGAAATAAGTATTTGACCCCTCTGCAAAACATGACTTAGTACTTGGTAATGACTTAGTAATTACTTTTCATTTTCAATGCCCTGGCTGAGGGAAGGAGGTTCTCACCCAAGATTTGACGGTACATGGCCCCGTCCATCGTCCCTTTGATGTGGTGAAGTTGTCCTGTCCCCTTAGCAGAAAAACACCCCCAAAGCATAATGTTTCCACCTCCATGTTTGACGGTGGGGATGGTGTTCTTGGGGTCATTGGCAGCATTCCTCCTCCTCCAAACACGGCGAGTTGAGTTGATGCCAAAGAGCTCCATTTTGGTCTCATCTGACCACCAGAGGACAACTGGGTGAAGGTGTTGAAAATGTCGGGGATAACGTGTACACTGTAAATCCGCTATATCGGCCTTACGGGGATTTGGCATAGACGACCAAGCCGGTATATCGTCCTTACGGGAATAGATCAAAGACGGGCAAGCTGGTTTTCTGCCATACGGGGTAAGAGGGTTAAGAGCGTACTCAGGACAAACTTTTATCTGAAGAATTTATGAAAATAAACATAAAAAAAAGAAAAGAATTCCATAAACCACCTAAATGAATAAATTCAGGGGCCTTTTCTTACATAAAGCCACAAGGTTCGCATTTAGGCAAAAAAGAGTCTGATATGTGGGAATAGGAATAAAACATGACAAAGTGTGTGATTTTTTTCTACAACATCTAACTAAATGTAATCGAATAAAAAACTTTGTCGTATGAACATAATGACAGTAATGAAGAACATTTACACATGCTTTCATATGTGTATGTGGAGCTTCCATTATACAAATCCCTTGTATAAAGTAGTAGAACAAGTGCATTATTGTGCACTAACATACAACTAACTAATTATTGTCCAATCTTATCCGGAAAGTTCCGGTGTGGGTGCAGGTTTTCATTCCAACCAAGCAGAAGCGAAATATCAACAAATGTTTATAACTTACATTTGCGTAAAAATATTGTTCATGCAGTATGTATGAGCTGCTAATGGTCTTAGCTTGCCACATAGCCTAGCTTAGGATGTTTTTTTCTCGGAGTTGTTGAAACTCCTTGGTGACAAACCAAGCAAAATTTTAGACAGCTTGACAACTGTTCTCTCCGTAAATGTAACTAAGCGTCCTGTCTCTCACGTCACAACAACCAGGGCTTCACCCACAACCCTTTTCGTCTCACTCTTTCACTTTTTACAGCAAGTAAAGTAACAGTTTTATCATGGTAAAAGGATCATAACTTTTTTAACCAGTCTGACTGTCTGTAGAAAAGTTTGTTGCTGTCTCCTGGGGCAATCTGAATATGAGTTATATTTCCCAACATTCTAAATCCAGCAGCCAACTTTTAAATGTTGGTGATTGTCGGAGTAGGTCGGTGTCTGTCAGTGAACTGGGCTTAACTGTTACAAAGCACTGACACTGGAGACTCCTTCCAGCAATACTAAATAAAAACATCTTCATAGAAATGTATATCAACAATTCTACATGCTTGTATTCCATTTACGTAAAATGTCCATCACACAAGTCCCTGTGATGAGATGTTAGCATAACTATAACATTATTAAAACAATTTCATTTGCCGTGTGGTCGTGACTACAGTCGTAGGTGCTAGTATAGAATTACAATCGAAGCAACACCTTCTGACCAATCATAAAGAAAAGTGCAACAGTGCTATGGTATAAGAAATCTTCAATAATAAACTACATAACGTATCAAAACATGTCAAATGAATGTGAACCTTCAACTTGGTTTGTGAAGGTTTACTAAATGGATGCAATCAGTAGACATTCTCACAGAGGGCATTCATGTTAACTGGGGCGTGACATGGTGAGAGTGGTGTTTTAAGCTAGGAAAAAAAAAATGGGCTCATCTGGTTTGAGAGAATCAGGTGCAACAGGGAGCATGCCACACATTCACACCACTGCACACACTGCCTCGGAGAAGGGTTGGCACAAATACAGTCATGTGAAAACAATCAGAAAGAGATTGCACAAATTTGACCTGCATGGGAGCCATGCCAGGAAAAAGCCTTTGCAAGACTAACGTTTGAAAATGAGCATGTAGGCAAAGACCAGGCCTTTTGGAATAACGTGCTCTGGACAGACGAATCAAAGATAGAGTTGTTTGGCCACAGTAACAGCAGACATGTTTGGCGCAGACCAAAGACAGCTTTTCAAGAGAAGCACCTCATACCACCTGTGACGCACAGTGGTGGAAATGTTATGGTTTGGGGTTGCTTTGCTGCTTCAGGGACTTCATTGATTGAACAATGAACTCTGCATCATATCATAGAGTGCTTGAAGATAATGTGAAGCCATTCATCTAAAAGTTACGAAACGGAACCTTTCAACAGGATATTGATCCTAAGCACACTAACAAATCCACCAAGGAACAGCTCAAAAAGAAGTCTAGTCAAAGCCTGGATTTGAATCCCAAAGAAATATTGTGGGGGGATTTAAAACAGGCAGTACACCCTCAAACATCTTGCAACTGAAAGGATACTGCATGGAAGAGTGGTGAACATTTCCAGAGAGCCTGGTACACAATCATGCAAGACATCTACAAGAAGTTATTTCTGCTAAAAGGGGGCAATACTAGCTTCTGAGGCCAAGGGTGTACTTACTTTGTCTTACCACAAAAAATACCGCATCTATTGATATTTCTATTTGTTGAATAAATGATTGAAAAAGCTCATTTTCCTTGTGGTTCTGTTCAAGTATATCGACAAAGGTTTGGTTGTCCAAATATGTCCAAAAAAAAAAAAAGCCAACAATTTCCATGGGGTGTACTTATTTTTTCACACGACTGTGGATATAATGCAGACGGAAGGGATGAGCGACCGAGACCGAAACAAAAACTGTATCAAATTGTAGTGTGGTCCAGAAAAAGACATCATCGATCAAACTATGTCTCTCTGACAGAAGCAGGAAGTGGAACAGGGAAAGGGGTCCATTTATTACGGGGACTGCATTTTGCTGATAGATGGGAATATTTTTTCCTTTTACAGTACCATAGTTCTGCAGCTCCTCCAGTTAGACAATGCTGGTTGGAGCGAGTCCATCTACCTGAGCTACGTATTTCAGAATTTACCCCTTTAGTTACTCGGAGCACAGCTATAACACAGAATCTCGAGTAAAGTCAGAAACATCTTTGGAAATGAATTCATAAATTCATGAGAGTTATTACCCCCCCCCCCTCAACCCCACCCCTTGCCTTCTTTACTGTGACAGCGGGCAGAAGAGGAAATGTACGTACTCCCCGCACTTGTTCATCGACTCACATACTAAGAGTTATGTACTCTAGTCCTGCAGTGCAGTGCAGGGTACTTACTCATATTTTATGTTATTTTTTTAAAGGTCTGTAAGACATCGCTAGGAAACTGGAGCTTCTTGCAGCGTGAGATTCTAATTACCTCGGCAGAATTTAACGAACATACGTTATTAGATCACACGGGTCATATATCGCATCCAAGCGTGTGTAGCCAGTTGCACATTTCACGGTTCGGCTGTGAGCTGGTGAATTCCCTGAGCTGAGACGACACAGATTCTATCGCTACGCTGTGTGTTTTTCTCCGCTCACAGTTGACGGTAGTGAGAGCTGATTGTGCATAGGGGATCACAGTCATGCTGAAATGACAGAAAGCAATACGACTCTGTTTAGTAGATAAAACAAATTGTCTCAAAATGGCGCCCCATGTGAGGAGGGAATCGGCATCTGCCGACTGTCACAGTTTCTTCTCTGTCGATCTGAATATAGTTTGATCGATGCATATCTCCCTATCGTGCTCCTATGTACGATACGACTTCCCACTTCAGGTTTCAGAATTAACGTCCTGAAATAAAAGCCCAATATTGAGCAACAGGCTTGTACAGATCAATGGCAATGCATTTTTTTTTTTTTCTGTTGGAACTGGGGTGCGATGGGTCGCACCAATCGAGTTACACAGCATCTTAAGTGTTGTTTTTGTCATTCTGAAACGTCTGTCATCGAATCGATCGGGTATAATTACCTCCCAGATCTGTCTCACGCGATTCCGTTCCCAAACATCACGCATCTGCCTCCAATCGCAGGATAACATGAGGTTTGTGACAGCCTTTTCGTCTGTGCACTCATTTATTATATTGGAAAAAAAACCCCCACGATTCAACAGCGTCCAGTTGTATTAATACCTTGCACCAGTTTCAACAGAAGTGACGATTTTCTTCTCTTGGACACGTGGGATGCTTTATTCGCAAATGTTTTATGCGATATCACAACTTTTTGCATGTTTTAAATGTGCAACTATTTATAACAGTTTCGCATGTTCTGTCTGTCTACGTGCCGTTTTTCCTCTGGTTTTTCTCCCACCTACCAAAAACATGCTGGTAGGTCAACAGGCTGTGCTAAATTGTCCTTTGGTGTCATTCAGTACGTTCACATGGACAACAATAATCCGATATTAACCCGATTAAGACGATACTCTGATTAAGAAACTAGCATATAACAGCGATTTTTGATAACATTAATCCGATTAAAGTCATACTCGAAGTAAACACAAATGGAATTAAGATGTGTGGAGTATTCGTGTTTTAGTCACATTATCGACTTGCGTTACAGACATGTAAACACCTTAATCACACTATTAACGTCATGTGTGAGTTTTCATCGCATTTTGCGGCAGGACACGATCACACACGGCAGCGCTCAACAGTTTTACGGCAAACAAGAGAGCACGGCTGCGTCCCAAACCGCGTACTTACCTACTATAGGCCTGTAGTAGGCGAAACACATGTATCTCAGCTACTATATAGACGGTAAGTGCGCGGTTTGGGACGCAGCGCACGGCTTCGAGCAGTCGTCTATTTGCGCGTACAGCATGACAAGTAATGAACTGCGTTTGAAGTGTTCGTAAAATTTTAAGTAAAAACACCTGAAACTGTACACGGAACCATAACGTAGACGAACTGTATGTAGATACGTGCAATTCTGGAGGGACGTTGGACGGCGTGGCGTGGGGACGTAATGACGTGTGACGTTAATCGCTCAATGTTCTATAACATGTAAAACAGGAACATGAAAGGAATATTCTAAAAGCGACTCATGTAAACACCTTAATCAGAATATTGTCTTATTCAGAATAAGGTCAATATTTAGATTACTGCTGTCCATGTAAACATAGTCAATGTTATTATTATTATTATTATTATTATTATTATTATTATTATTATTATTATTGTTGTTGTTGTTGTTTTTGTTGCTGCTGCTGCTGCTTTATGATTAATGGTTGTAGTATCTTCTTTGTGTTTGTCACTCACTGAGGTTGTTCCAAATGTCTATTACTTATTTGTGGTCAGTTGGTGCAAGTCTGGCAGCACTTCTATCACGGTCAGCTCCTTTAGAAGCTCTGTGCTTGTATGTGTCCTTTGGATAAAAACATCTGTCAAATGAATAAATGTAAACTAATTGGAGCGAGTGTTCCCCAGCATGACGCGTGTTTTCACTGTGCAAACAGCAGATGGCGAATCACTAAATATACATTAAACAGAAACTTCAGTTAGAATAAGAACAGGAATATGTGTATTTATCAGAACTGGAAAAAAAATAATAATAAGAGAAGAAGAAGTTGGCATTTGTTTGGACCACTGGCTCTAAATCTGTCTCATCGCTAAGTGTGTAATAGTATTTATCCCCTTGTCTTTAAAGCTCTACTTGTAAATGCGTAAGAGACTCTATAGTCGCTTTGTTTAGGCAAAGAATTGTCGGGAACGAAGTAAGCTCTTTAATAATTTCTCATTTCTAATAATGACACCTTTTGCACGGGTGACAATTTTGAGGCCTTGTCCTTAATGCCTTCACATTTCACCAGTGATTTTGCAGATGCACTTTGACAGCTCTTCTTGTTTGGTTTCCCGTTCAGCTGTCAATCAGATGGTATTACGCTATGTAACCTCAAGCCTCCTGACATGAATCAGCCACAAAATGTGGTCTTGTCTTGTGGTTTGTTGGTTAATGGTTCTTCCCGTATGGCAGCAGACATTAAATAATTGAAAAGTACCTGTCAGTTTACAAGTGAGCCATAGATGCAGTGTAGGAACAACCTCACTTCGACACTCTTAGAAAAAGAGTTCCTCAAGCATTATTTAATGGTTAAGGCTTCTTGGTTGATATAGGGGCTTCTTCTTGGATCCTTTTCTAAAAGGGATACTGTCTGCTATAGGATTCTACATACTGTATTTAAGGGTTTTGGCAGGGAGAACTTAAACTCAAGAACTGAAGAACTAAAGAAAGAGTTTTTCCGATCTTTTTTAACACGATCTATCAGTTGAAAAGCAAGTTTTCAGTGGTTCTTCAAATAGTTAAGGATTCCTTGCTTCCCTAATAGGTCCTGCTTTGAACCCTATAGAGGAACACTCTGTTGTTATTGTGTTCTACACTGAACGGATTACGGTCCCCTCCAAAACGATTGGAACGGCAAGGCCAGTTCATGATTTTGTGCTATACACCGAAGACATTTGGGATTGAGATTAAAAGATGGATCTCACGAGAGAGTTTAGGAGTCCTGGAATTTACATCTAAACTTAAAACATAGAAATTTTGTATCAGACCACCCAATTTGTAGGTGAGCGAAAGCACAGGAACAGATCAATCTTGAAGGAAATGAAAGTAAATAACACTTAATATTTGGCCGGTTGCTGGCTTGCAATAACTGCCTCAAGCCTGAGACTCACTGACATCACCAGATTGTTGGTTTCTTCTTTTGTGATGCTTTTCCAGGCTTTTACCGCAGCCTCTTTCAGTTGATCTTTAGGGAGGGGACTGGAAGTCTAAGCTCTTTTCATATTCATCTTTTGATCTCAAACCCAAATATCTTCAGTCGACAGCAAAAAACAAATTAATTGGGCTTGCCGTTCCAATGGTTTCAGAGTTGACTGTATATTATATGATTTATCCCAGAAGGTCAATCTGAAAACCCATTGAAGGATTGAGATATAAGCATTTTATTTAGTTATACTCTAATCCTGATTGGTCAGAAGCTCTGACAGTATAAATCTCAGGTTCACTGCATATTAATGCGTCCTTTCTAAAAGGTTATCGTTTCTATGGTAACAGCTTAGCCTTACTGTACATGATAGATAATTCACATAAACAGATTTTTAAATTGTGTAACCGTTGATATGTAAAATTTTCCTGTAAGGGGATGGTTATTTAGCATTTTTGGAAGGAGTCTCCAGTGTCGGGATTTTGTAACATTAGAGGTAAATCTGTAACTTTTAAGTTTTCCGACGTGGGAAAGTTTTCAGGACAGAGCACGTTTTACATCACCCTGTTGTTAACAGAACACCTTCAAGTGTTTAATTTAATTTTTTATAGATTTATAATGGGATTGTACCAAATGTACATTTGAATACATTAAATGTGGTGGCTTGACGGTCAAGGCTCTGGGTTACTGAACAGAAGGTTGGGGGATTGAGCTCCAGTACTGCCAAACTGCTACTGTTGGGCCCTTGAGCAAGGCCCTTAACCCTCTCTGCTCCAGAGGGCGCAGTATCACGGCTGACCCTGCACTCTGATCCCAACTTCCTGACATGCTGGGGTTTGAGAAGAAAAGCAGTTCCCTGTGCTCAAATGCAGCGGTCCCCAACCCGCAGACCGGTACCAGTCCGTGGGTCATTTGGTACCGGGCCGCACAGAAAGAATAAATAACTTAAATATTTCCGTTTTATTTACTATCTGGATCTGAAAAATGACCGGATTCTCTCCGTTACATCCTTCTACGACTCACTCTTGACGCATGTGAAGACGCTTGTCTCGGTCACGTGATACGTTGAAACCTTACCATAGAGACCAGAGAGCGTTAGGGGGGAGAGAGGATGTTACGAGGACGCTGCTAATAAAGTTGCGATTTCACATTGGATTCACATTTATTATTATATTTTTTAAAATACCCCAGTTTTTATGCCGGTCCTATCATTTTATTTTGTTGTATTTATCCGCCACACCTTAAAGGCCGGTCTGTGAAAATATTGTCTGATATTAAACCGGTCCGTGGCGCCAAAAAGGTTGGGTGACCGCAGCTCAAATGTATACGTGATCAATAAAGACGCATTATCATTATCATTTAATACCCAGAAAATAAACCTCATTTACATAAAATAACTCCGCAACAATCTGTTCGGAATAAATATGTGCAACACTTTCTGTACCAAATTATCTTGCCGTAATTATGGATTTAAAAAATAAGCTATCTGTGTGCAAATCTTTTGCCTGTCATAGTTCTTCGACAGTATATATCAGACTGAATAGTATAATAGTCTGCACATAAATCCAAATACTGGCACTGCACAGCGTGTGTCTAGCTAAGGTTGGTTTGTTCAGACTTGGCAAAGAGGATAAATGAGCTTTGACTGCGTTGTTGTGCTAACCCTTCCTGGCTCCCCTCTCATCATCCACTTAGATTGAGGATTTCACTGCAGCCTAAGTGTGGATTGTTACAGCTGTTTGATGGTGTATATGTGCTCAAAACAGGAACTGCAATGCGTCAGGCTTTGTCTTTTCCTTTCAAAAAAAGACAAAAGCGTCGATGCTATCAGTATTCAGCAGTGTCGCGTGGCATGTTCGGTAAAAAATATAGAATTTTAAACAGGCGATGCAGTGGAGTGAATAATAAATGTATGCACTTGATACTGGTATGGTGAACAGAGACGCTGAAGAAGTTGAAAGATCACAACGCGTAATCCTTAGCAGCTGGGCTGATTTCGGTGGTACAAAAAGACTTCCTGTGTGTGTGTGTGTGTGTGTGCATGGGAGTGACCTGACCCCGCTCAGCTAATCCGCAATGTTCCCCTCACATCACTCCCTTTGATAATTAACATTTCAAAAGGATTATCTTGCTGACAGCGAGGACAATTAGGCACTATTAACATCAGTCTGTCAGGATGCTGGCTTTCTTTGTTGTATTGGTTTTTTTTTATTATTCCTGATCATGGTTTTTTTTCCATTTTTAAAAAGATATTCAGTGTCACGGATATAAACAAAAAAAAAAAACGAGTCACGTATTCATCCATTCATCTGAAGTAAGTACAGTGGATCTGGAGCCTATCCAAGGCTGGAATACACCCTGGATGGGATCCAGGTTCATTCGTATACATTCACACACTCATTCACACACTCGTTTATTTAAATTAGACAATTTAAAGTAGCCGATCCACTATATTCTCGCAAGGTTGCCATTATTTTTTTAAATGGATGGATGGGTATGCTTGAAATACTCTTTCAAACATCCTTGAATGAAATCTAAACGTGAATGAAAACATGTTTTGGAATCTTCACGTCACCACACCATCTTTAACAAATAAATATGCTTAGCATTGACAAATTCCTGTGGTATACGAGTAATTAAACACTCCAGGATGTGCTGTTATTTGAAAATAACCTATTTCAGTGTGGTAACAGTAAACGCATCCTTATTCCGGCATGAGCCCAAGTTATTTTTTTCCTTCATATCTTGGCTGATTTGCCGTTTTTTCTTCTCAAAAATACTTCATCCTCTTTATAATATCAGATATGTTTATAAAGGCACACGGGATTAAATTATCTGAAGTGTAAGGCCATATGTGCGCAGCTGTTTTCTGCAGGACATTGGCCTGTTTATTTAAATCCTCGGTAGAATGTTGTTGGTATAAAAGTGATCCCAAGCAGTAATCAAGGATTAAAGCAAACATTATAGTTCTGCGTAATAAGACCTGGATTTCTATGTAGTTTCTTTCTTTATTTATTTATTTGGTGGTGGGGTGAGGGGGACCCCAAACAAACAAACGAAAAAACAACAATAATGAGCTATCACATAGTCTGGACATGTGAATAATATGATGTTGTTGTCACATGCAGAGAGTAATCAGTACTTGTCAGATATTCTTTCAGCTCCTTTTAAAGTTGGAGTAGGTCTCTTGGCGGCCTCCCTGGTAAGTTTTTGTCTTGTCTTTTCTTTTTTGTAAATTTTGGAAGGACTTCCTGTTCTTGGTAATGTCACTGTGATGCCACATTTTTGGGTACAGTCACATGCCAAGCAAGGAAATGGCTGTTTACACTTATGCGAACAGGTTACTCTATGTTTTTTGTTGTTGTTGTTGTTGTTGTTGTTGTTGTTGTTGTTGTTGTTTGCTAGATTACATTAAAGGTATATAAAAAAAAAGATCTGACGTGGATTTATCGTGATTTCATTTTATCACAAAGAAAACCCCTGACATTTTAACAGGGGGTGTGTAGACTTTATAGATCCAGTATATATAATACCCTTACTATTGCATTTAACCATGCTTCTTTGAACTGAAAGATGTTATTGGATCCAAATCAAGTTCATATGCTCAAATGACTTTATCAAGCTGATAAAACAATGTGAAGTGATGTTATTAAGCAGGTGAAATATGAGGGTCAATGCGGTTTACACAGCAGACTGTTTGAAATGAATGATAGAGAAATACATCTAGTGCCTAATGTAATTAAATCTGTGACTGTAAAGCAAAGGAAAGCTCGCGGGAAGGAAGATGTATGGATTGTGTAACAAATCAATCCCTCTCTCCAGCTCATATCCAGCTGTGCTTAATGATCATTCTTGCGCATAAATAATGTTGTTAAACATGCTGCATGATTAATATTGTTTTTAACTGGTAACTGGCGAGAACTTTTAATGCTCCGCTTCCAGCATTATCGCTCATGTCAGCACATTCTGGACGATCGATACTTTTCTAGGCAGCGGCAATAGACGAAGGAGTACACTGGAGGAGAAGGATGTTTAAGGAAGATCTCAGGCACACACACTTTCCTGCACAGAGACTGCTACAGTTAAGCATTCTTCCAAAATCGTCCTGCATTTGTATTCCAGGGCCATTTTTTGGCGTATTGTTCATTTCCTTGTTCATATTTTATTTTTTTTTCTATTTATTTTCACCAAGTGAAAAGAAAAAAAAAAAAACAACAACCACGAAGCAAGACATAAACATCCTCCATGTCGTTCTTTTTGCATAATTTTGTCGTTCACACTTTGTTGATGATTGTAATGGGCTCATGCTCGCATTCAATCCACTCTCATAAAGCAATCACATCAAGTGTTTGAAGGGAAAAGTCTGAAGGACAGCTGTATGTCCAGTGTCACTCAAATTGTTGATCTGTCCCGGGTGTTTTATACAGAGCTGCTTATAATGCTGTCGGAAGCTTCTGCCAGCTTCATTTTTTAATACAGACAGAGATTAGCAAGAGCCAGTGAGATGGGGGCAGAGAGCCGATGAAGGCCTAGCCTTAATCCCCACACCGTAGACTGCATTAATGCTTAGTAATATCTCTAACCTGGAACTGCAGAACGCTCCGGAATACCTGAGTGAGCTGTAAACAACTTTGTGCGGAGGAGTCCAGCCTCGATTCTAGTCACTCTTCGAGAGAAAAATAATTGTATACAATCTGTAGAACTATATAAAAAAAAAACACACACACACAGCTAATATTCAATTCAAATTATATGACCCATGACCCTCAACTGAAAAAGTGGAAGGAAACCGAATGGCAATAATTTTGCATCTTAAAAAAAAAAAAATTAATTTAATAATAGTATTTTTCCATCCATCCATCTTCTACCGCTTACTCCTTTTCAGGGTCACGGGGAACCTGGAGCCTATCCCAGGGAGCATCGGGCACAAGGCAGGGTACACCCTAAATATGGGCATTCTTTCATTTTTCTTCTGCTATCCATGGTGGGGTTTGTTGTGGTAATAGGCTAAGTAGGTCAGTTTAGACCTTATTCCTTGTTCTCCATCGCTACCTGGTTATATCCTGAGATCTCCTTCCAGTGGGATGTGCTTGAACTGGAAGCTCAACCTGGAGTCAGCCCAAACCACTTTAACTGTCTCTGAAAAAATCTATTGTTGTATTTATTTATTTATTCATTTATTATGTTAAAATAGTCCTCAGGCTATAGAAACACATGGTTGATCACTTATATAACTCATTGGTCATCCATCACCATGGGGAAAATCCAAAACCATACCAAGTAAAATTTACCAAGAGGGAGACCCAGCATGCTGTCTGAATCTGAATACTGGAAGCGTGAAATGGTCCAAGACCCTTCTGTAAATGTTGTCCGACCTTATTAAAGATTACAGAAAGAAACTCTGTGCTGTTACATGCTTCACTCATTAATAAACGTATGGGTGCCAATAAACCGGTGTTTTGCACCAAATCCTGTACCACAGAAATTCAAAATGAGTTTGTGTCCTGTCTAATGTGAGTATAATGTGAGTATAAGTTTTACGAAGTAGAGTTATTGACTTTGGAGAAGTGTCAGTGTTATGAGCTCTCCATTAAGAAGTAAACACGTTTTGGCAATTGTATCCACACCAAGGCCCTGGGCTATCCGTTTCGGGGGGCTAGAGTTGCCAATGTTGTAATCCCTCTAGCCCCATGTCAGCATGACCAACTAAATCTGTCCTCTGCTTACACGTGCTCCTTATCCTATTTACCCTGAAATGTTCTGGTCTATAACTGCACCCTCCGGAGGGGAATGAGGCCACGTCTGGCCAAGAGAATGGAGCAGACACCCTGGAGGCTGCCGTGAGGCATTTCTAATGGGTTTAAACCACTTGGCTAATCTGTCAACAAGTCGCAATTTTTTGCCCATCGAGTACCCTGTGTTTGGGGTTGGTGAGCAAGCTTCAAGCTGTTTAGTGCATTGGGGTGTATTTGATATATTTGAATGAATGCTATTTGCCTTGTTCCTTCTTGAGAAATAAGAGGCAGCCATACGAAGGGGACACTCATCACCACTGATCCAAGGGCTTTCAGGTTCAGTGGTGGAAAAAAATTCCTTGCATTTAGATTTAATTAATGGATTTAGTCCAACTCACCACATCACAAAACCCAGATACATGTATGTTTATTAAATGTAAAACACATTACAAGTCCAAGTCTATTAAGCAGCATGGATGATTTAGTACTCCATAGACACTGCAAAAGCAATGACATAGGGTCCTGACAGTGGACTGAAAAAGATCCTGCAACACTGAGAGTGCATTATAATTATAATTGAGTGGTATAATTGAGCATTTGTTTTCCCCCCTTCACAGCAAGGATCTCACAAAGGTCGCTGCCAAGCTGTCACTTTTTTCCCCATATCGTTTGAATGACTTATTTTAAACACGGCAATAAATAGGACACTTTCGCATTCACATTCCAAAAGAGCAGCCAAAAATGATGGAAATTAAAATGAAAGTAACCCCAACCTTTTGCAAATACATGGCCAAATAACCCCATAAAAGTACACCCTGGATAAGCCTCTGTGTGTCCAAAATGCACGTCTGCACATCATTTTTGATCCTTTTGTCAAGATGATGGGCCCTTGTGAGAAACCGGAAATACAAATTGGGATTGTTAGGGCAGCCATTAGCGCCCTCTACACAGAGAAGCTCCTTTAGCAGCATGTTTCAGGGTTATGTTTTAGACATTCGCCGCTTTGATGGGCAAAAAAGGTAAGGAGGCTATTGTGATAGAATTAGTATGACGAAAATAACACATGGCATCCAAAAATTCTTATCTCAGGCCATATGCCAAACAGAAGCAACGCAGAGCTGGTTAGAAAGAAAATCCCAACTAATGTTCTCCTCTGGCGAGATTAAAGTTAGTTTTTTTTTATTTGCCAGCTGCATAGGATATATTTGGATGTATTTTAATAAGCTAACAAACATGCACAAAGAAACTTATGTAATTAAACACTGGATGCTATATTTGAAGACACTCAATATGCATCCATCAATTTTCTGTACTGCTTATCCTACACAGGGTCATGGGAAGCCTGAAGCCTATCCCAGGAGACTCGGGGCACAAGGCAGGGTGCCACGCCATCACAGGGCACATTCACATACCCACTCACACACTACGGGCAATTTGGAAATGCCAATCAGCCCACAAAGAATGTATTTGGACTGGGTGAGGAAACAAGAGTACCATGGGGAGAACTCCACACACACACCCAGAATAGAGGTGGGAATCAAATCCCTAATACTGGAGGTGCGAGGCAGACCACAAAACCACTGTCCCCCCCCCGACACTCAATATTAACTTGTTTTATTTTTATTAAGCGCCAACGGCTGCACACATAAATCCAGTGGCACAAAACTTCAACGTTGATGAATGCGTGTGGCAGTGAGGGTGTGGTCAGGTCGTGGCTATGAATGGTAGGCGTTGCGAGATGAAGCGTGTAATGTCTGACTGGCTACACCTATGTGGTTAAGAATGAAGTGTATTTATATTCTGTTTGTGCTTCAGTGAGCATCTTTAACCTATGCGAGAAAAGCTAACGTTTATTTTTATTATTTGCTAAATGAAACAATGTATCATATGTAAATGAATCCCATGAAAATTAATTACATGTAAATGAATCACATGCATGAATATGAATCACATGAAAATGAATCATATGTAAATGAATCACATGTAAATGAATCATATGAAAATGAATAAATAAATGCTTTAAAAGAAAAAAAAAAAAGAATGAAGTGTATTTATATTCTGTTTGTGCTTCAGTGAGCATCTTTAACCTATGCGAGAAAAGCTAACGTTTATTTTTATTATTTGCTAAATGAAACAATAGACAGGGGTTGCATCGCTGTCTCTAAAACCTGCTTCCTCATTCCTTTTTCTGCTGACCAGGTGTTTAATTGGTGCCAAAACCCGGGTTTGCAGAAGATATACCACCATGGAACCTTTTGCCTTGCCCAAAAGGAGTCAAAATCAACTGCAAAGTTTTAACCAAATACACATTAATCAATGTTGCAGCTCCTCCCACTCGCTGCTACAACAGGCTAGAAGCTATATGTTCCACTCCTTTAGTTTTTCAAACTTATCCAACACTGCTCAATCCTGTAAGACAAAGAACCTGAAGGATTCTTCTTCATTATAGTTCTGTTGTTATATTCTATGCCAACAGGATTTCTAAGCACAGGGGATCAGGCTGCCAAAGGGAATTACGGCCTGTTGGACCAGATTCAAGCGTTGCGGTGGATCAAAGACAACATCCAGGCCTTCAAAGGAGATCCAAAAAGGGTGACGATTTTTGGATCAGGAGCTGGAGCGTCATGTGTTAGCTTGCTGACCCTGTCCCATTATTCGGAGGGTATGTAGCATTAAATTACTCCTTATTTCAAGAAACATCCTTGTGTTTGTTGTCAGTGAGTTACTTGTTTGCCAAATTTCTATGGCAGTGGTTTTCAAAGTGAGATATACCCCCCCCCACCCCCCCGCCCTGGGGGTCATTAAAGCATGGTCAGGGGTCTGTGACTTAAGAATTATGAAGTGATTATATTCATTAGGTGATTATATTCATTATGGGGTTTTTGTAGTTAGACCGGTTGTTTGAATGGTTTTATCCAAACCTTAATAACTCAAAAACAAATAGGCCTATGAATAATGTCAACTTGAAACTAATGTGTTCTGTCAGTGGGGCTCTAGGGCCACAATAAATAACCAGAATATGATTTTAGAAATTTAAATAATGAGCATAATAATTGAACAGGATTTTGTTTTGTCCTAAAGCACTTCAGGTTCATGGAAATATATATATATAATTTTTTTTACAGTTAAATTGGTCTCTGGATGCAAAACCCTATTTTTTTTTTTTAGGGTTTGAAGACGCTCCATTCATTTTAAAAACAAGGTAATGGCCTGTCGAGAAAGATCATGAACATCGGTCTAAACTGACTGTCAAGTTTGTCTATTGAAATATCATGGACCAATAGTGTCGAACGTAACAGTCTGTGCCAATACAAGGTTTCCTTTACATTTACACCAATTAATAGACTCCAGAGCTACTGACAGAAGTGCATTGAAGTCACTATCAAAAGAAAAATATCCTCATGCAGTTTGTTATGTCAGGGTGTGAGAATACCATCTAGCTAATACCCAATTAGGAGAGATTACTACAGCAAAAAAAAAAAAAAAAGAAAGAAAGAAAACACACAAGTCAAGGGATTTTTTTTTCCTATTACAAAACCCTAATTGATGAGCTCACAATCTCCAAAGTATGGAATTCATGAGTGACCACTGCCCAAAGCTTCAGCTTGACTGACCTAATAGTTTTAGCAATTATAATGGACGAATAATACAACACCACAAACTAAATATTCTCCCTCAAGTATAAATAATGCTATTCTGGAGTGCCCTTGGAATACCCTTGTATTATTTAGATGCTAAAAAAAATAGCATTCTGAAGCTGTTTAACCACTTGGGCTTTTGAAAGCACTTTTCAGACATTGAATACTGCCCACTCTTGAAAGCACTCTGGAAAGTTTTTTTTTTTTTTTTTTTTTTTTTATCCCATTAGAATCTATTTGAATGCAATTGCTTAAAAAGCAACTCACTGATGCTCAACGTCAGCCTACAAAGCTTACCTTCCGGTGGTAAAAACAGCCCAGATCGAAGTGAAATCTCATAATGGATCAAATGACCTCTGGCAACAGCTCCTCTTCCCCAGAACCTGCAATTCAATCTGGACTGAGGATGTGACACACTTGATTAAAATAATGCGGACGAGACGCACAGTACTCTCATGCGTTGATGTCGGAAAAGGGTCAGCTTTGATTTATGAATATATTTTGAACTATATCATGCATACTGTGAATAGCACTTACTAGCACATTACGTCTACTCTAGCTGCTGGCGTTAGATATCTTTGAGAGATATGTATTATCTTATCGTTGAATCGTTTGAAATCTGTCAGGTGTTTTCAATATAGTGGGGTCACACCAAGCAGGAGAATCGCTCCTATTTTGTTGACTTACGACTTGTCTTAAGAGCCGTTAGAAACCCTGTGAATGAAATTATAAGTTGCGACTAACTGTCAGACAGGCATGGCCATACTTTTGCCCGTTACTGAAAGATGGAGACGAATACGAAGGCATTGTTTGGAATAAACAGATACAAATAAAGATACGGATTTTTTGAACAAAAAAAGCTTGGGAAGAAGTTTGACATAGCATCTGGTTGAGACTAGAGGAGTGTTTACAGGAGGTTTTTAATATCATGGACAGTATGAAGCTCGTGGGACAAACAAAGACGACATTCATTCACATGCATTTACAGCATGCATTCATTCACTCGTTATTATTAACCGCCTGATCAGTGTTGTGGCATTTTTCAAATAAACTACTAGTTTGTTTATATTTTGCGATTCAAACAACAAATAACAACTGCATGGTTTTAAAAACGCGTCTCTAGTTGAGATCAATTGTGAACTTAGCTTAGTGATGTAGCTGAGGTTGAGAAACCTCACAGGCAGAATTTGCATACCATGCTGACAGTTATGGGTTTATTCCAGTGTTTTCCACAGTTTCCAGGGACAAAGTGGTAGCATTAAAAATAAAAATAAAAAAATAAAAAAGATTTATTTAAACCACACCCACTTGAGCATGAAAATCAAAACACATGTACAGATATTTGGAGCGCTAAACAGATATAGATAGTTGTTCTGTGTTACACCCCTAGTGAATATGTAGCTTTCATCTACATTGTTGAGAATATGGAGTGGATTGAGGGCTTTGTTTTTTTTTTCTTCTGTGTCACTGAATCATCAGCCCTATCTTTTTCTAGGACAAAATCTGCAACATGAATCTACTGCCACGCATGGCTGATCTGACAGAGGTTGAATACAAAGGTTTATGTGGTTTTTGTCAGCATTCACATCAGACGCTTGGTATCCACAAGGCTAAATGAAATGAGGGAAAATGAAAGCCGTTATGAAGATGATAACTCTGTGCTCAGTCGCTCCTCATATTGCCCTGATTGAATCACTAGACTAAGATGATATAAATAGAAAGTATGGGCAAAACATCATGTACACACACACACACACACACAGAGAGAGAGAGAGAGAGAGAGAGAGAGAGAGAGAGAGAGAGAGAGAGACAGTTCCCGGTGTGCTGTAGCCTATTTACAAAGTGGTAATGTTCATGATAGCAACATGAAACATTCTCATACATTTCAAACTAGTTCCACTGTGTGCTTGCTTTGGGATGCATAATGAAGTAAGTGCTGTGAGATTTTCAATTGACAAAGAAAAAAAATTAAAAAAAAGGAAGCCTCAGAAGAAAATCTTTCAATGAAAAATAACGTCATGAAGGTCTTGCAAGAAATTCCATAGAGGTCTGGATCCAGAGGAAATGAAGCCGAGGTTATTGGACAATGGCGATTACTAATAAAATAGGGATATTTGAGTCCAACACACTGGATTTGAAATGAAACAGCAAGAATAAAGTGCTAAAGAAGTAAAGTGAAGAATATCAGCTTTAATTAGAGATCTCTATTGGCAGAGCCCTGTGGGAATCGTATCTCATCTCATCAGTGGATGTTGTTTTTAGTCAGGTACAAATATCTTTAAATAAAGAATTTCTGCCTCGTTCTTTGTTTCAAATCCACCTTGCCGGAGTAATAACCTGAAATGCCAAAAGTGGTCACTGTAATTGGAAATTGGTAACCTCGCATGCCTTTTTCCCTTTGTCCTGGTTTATTCCCTGCACATTACCATTGAGTTTCAGCATTGATCGGAAAAGTTACACTGGTGCTTCAGCTTTTAGCAAAGTGGTCTGAGTGCACTAATGGCTGCTTATTTCTTCCCGTTTGTAGATCTGTTTCAGAAAGCCATCATCCAGAGTGGCACGGCTCTATCCAGCTGGGCCGTCAATTACCAGCCGGCCAAGTACACGCGCATGCTTGCCGAAAAAGTAGGCTGCAACATGCTGGATACCATAGAACTGGTGGAATGCTTGCAGAATAAGAACTATAAGGAGCTGATCGAGCAATATATCACCCAGGCCAAGTACCACATTGCATTCGGGCCTGTTATAGACGGTGACGTCATCCCAGATGACCCCCAGATCCTCATGGAACAGGGTGAGTTCCTGAACTATGACATCATGTTGGGCGTCAACCAGGGCGAAGGTTTCAAGTTTGTGGATGGGATCGTAGATAGCGAGGATGGCGTGTCGGCCAATGACTTTGACTTTGCAGTGTCGGATTTTGTGGACCACTTGTACGGATATCCGGAGGGGAAGGATACGCTCCGAGAGACTATCAAGTTCATGTACACCGATTGGGCTGATAAGGAGAATCCAGAGAACAGGCGCAAGACTTTGGTTGCATTGTTTACAGATCACCAGTGGGTGGCACCTGCTGTAGCTACGGCCGATCTCCATGCGCAGTACGGCTCGCCGACGTACTTCTACGCTTTCTATCACCATTGCCAGAGCGAGATGAAGCCAAGCTGGGCGGACTCGGCGCATGGAGACGAGGTGCCTTACGTGTTTGGTATCCCTATGATCGGCCCGACCGATCTGTTCAATTGTAACTTCTCCAAGAACGACGTCATGCTCAGCGCAGTGGTGATGACGTACTGGACGAATTTTGCTAAGACGGGGTAAGTGAAGTATTTTCTTAAGCTCATGCTGCCCTTTCCCCAGCTGATGCCAGTATCAGTTTAATACCTTACCAAAGAAAGTGGAAATCCTGCACTTAAATCCTGCAGTTAAATTTCTCAGTGCTTGGAAATGTCATTGATGCACTCAAGAAGTTATAGTGTAGGACAATGACGCCAATATGTGCTCAGAGCTAGAGCTAATTGTATTTCACCAGTGAGTGTTTTATTTAATAGAAAGGCAGAGGAAAGGTTACTAAGGTGTCTTGGAGCCCATAGTCATGGCACTTACTGCTTGAATCAGAAAGACAATACAATCCAGTCCATTTAGTGGTGTTAATCAAGTTGTCAGACAGATATGTTTAGAATGATTTTTATAGCGTTAAATATCCTTTCCAAGAACGTCATTCAAGCCAAAAACAATTAGCATTTGGATAAAAAAAAAATTGTAGCATATATAAAGCAGTGGAACAAAACTTCTTTGTCAGACTCTCACTTACACCGCACAGATTCAGTACCGTTTTTTCCCCGTTGATTTCATTTCAGAGCACATTACCTTGTCACACGGGCCATCCGTTTGAAGATAAATGTCTCGGCTCCCAAACTATTTCCCAACTTCTGCGTTTAGATGCACCAAACTTTTATTTCCAGTGAAAGAACCAGAGAACCAATCCTAAGTATTTTGAAACATGTCAGCCTTGTGTTTCAGAGCACATTTTGAGAAAACAAGGTTCCATCTATCACTCTAAAGGGTTCCTAGTCTTGTTCGTCGTTTAAAAGTTCTGTGTAGAATCCTGTAATGGAAAGTTTTCTTTTCAGGAGAGGTTGAAATGAAAAAGCGAGAACCATCCAAACATACTAAGAACCGACAGTTAAGAGTGCTGATCTTCCTCCTGCTGCGCTACTAAAGCAGAAGACATAATGTCATAGAATCTTTCACTTACACACACCTTGTTGCTAAGCTCGCTAAGCTAGTTAGCTGACACTACTGAGGCCTTGTTGAAATGTATACTGATATTTTTGAAAGTGTAACTGCATCGTGGCCTCGTGGGCACACATTTTTGCTCAAAGCTACATATTAAAACATATCTCTATTTGTGTGGACAGGTCCTAAGTGTTAATGAAAGCCTTAATGTTAGCTAGAGAGTTAGGTAACTTCGCTAGCTTCTTTCTTTGTGTTAGGTTTAAAAATCTAGTTGTGGAACAACTGAATATATTTGAGGGTTTTTGTTGTTGTTGTTGTTGTTGTTGTTGTTGTTTTTGTTTTAGGGGTTTCTTTCCTGTAAACATTTTGCCAAGTCACAGCAAGGCTTTGTAAGATGTCAGATTTATACGTTGAATGCTGTGCTTTGGGGTTTTTTCACCACCCTACTACACAGTAGGCTTAAAGCAGTACACCAGAGAGGTACAGTAGTATGTCTGAATTCTCAGTAGGCGAGAACAGTAGTCGAGAAATACCCGGATGGCGTACCACTTCCGGCGATATCTCGCAGTATGCAACCGATGGACACTGCGCAAGTCAAAAATTCCCATAATGCAACGGGACTGGTGCGGACGAGCTCAGAAAAAAACCCGGAAAAAAATAAAACGCATAAGACAGCACCGGCTCTTTTTAAGTTTTAAACCTTGGTTAAACGGGACTTGTTTAACAATACCCGGATAAATCCATCCATCCATCTTCAACCGCTTATTCCTGCTTCAGGGTCGCGGGGAACCTAGAGCCTATCCCAGGAAGCATCGGGCACAAGGCGGGGTACACCCTGGACAGGGTGCCAGTCCATCGCAGGGCACAATCACATACACACTCACACACCCATTCATACACTATGGACAATTTACCAAGCTGCCAATCAACCTACCATGCATGTCTTTGGACTGGGGGAGGAAACCGGAGTACCCGGAGGAAACCCCCACAGCACAGGGAGAACATGCAAACTCCGCATACACAGGGCCCTGGGAATCGAACCCCGGACCCTGGAGGTGTGAGGCGAACATGCTAACCACTAAGCGTTTGAAACCTTTTTTACCATCTCTACCATGCCTTAGCCGGCCAAGCTAACGGTAACGAATTTACCTCAGCCTGTTAACCCCGCCCACTTTACATTACTAATTCAGTTAACTTTCCCATTATTGTGGTTGCTTTAATCTGGCGGTCCCTCTAAGATTTTTGTGTTCATGATGACGTCAAAGGTCACATGACAATGCCAACATGGCGGCTGTAGTATGTCCGGGATTGTAGTCATACATTTACAAATGATTTCATAACAATTGTAATCAGTTATCGTTAACGCAATCCAAGTATCACGATATGAAAGTAATATAATCTGATTTATTTAATTTTTTCAAGGTCACATATGGAAGTTCAGTTAAGAGAAAGCCTGAATATACTGTACGTATCATAAAAATAGCATTGGGTATTGTACTGTACAATATGTTTGCCATCGTCATGGATTTATATTGTTATTGTGAGAAATTGTTTGAAATACCTTTTAGGTTTTATCACACACCCGCAGGAACTATATACTGTATGTGATATTAGTTTAAAAGAAGTATTAAAAGCAGATAAAAGCCCTCAAGAGGTTTAGTCAGAGGTTTAGTGCTACACTCACATTTACTCGACTCACCCTACACTGCATTAACCTACATTATATAAAGCTGGTATGAAAACATATTACTGAAGCCACAGTAAATTTCACTGGAGCGGAATTAAATCTGTCTGTTATATTTGCTGAAATATATTTACACAAAGCTGTAAATAATGTGTCTTCTATATTACATAAAAAAGCAATGCACAGTAATTCAAGTATGATCAATTTTAACGTCGGGATTACTGCCATTAAGGAAATATACATCTTTTTTCTGCTAGAATGAACCGTGACGGTGCTGGATGTTGCCTCAAGACACGTTAAATGCAGAAGATGTTGTTTTTTTTTTTTGTCCTCATATGAAAAAGCGAGTCATCACACTGAATGCTGAATGGTATATGCCTCAGGCTAAAAGAAACAGAAAAAGGAAGATAGGGCCGAGTTGCCTTCGCAAGGTTATTTATATCCATCTGTGAACTTTCTATTTTTGTTTCGTACATGCCGAGACACTTGACGATATTTTTGACGAAGAAGGACAGCCTGTTCAAATGGTATACAGTATGTGATTTGACTATTTCAATATTAGTCGCTTTGACAGAAAATTGCATTTGTTTGTTTAGATAAGGTGGGCTTAGTGGTTAGCACGTTCACCTCACACCTCCAGGGTCGGGGGTTTGATTCCCACCATTCTCCACGTGCTGTCGGGCTTTCGTCCTGGTTCTCCGGTTTCCTACGAAAGTCCAAAGACATGCATGGTAGGCATGCATGTCCAAAGTGTCCATAGTGTATGAATGTGTATGTAATTGTGCCCTGTGATGGATTGGCACCCTGTCCAGGGTGCCTTGTGCGCAATGCTCCCTGGGATAGGCTCCAGGTCCCCCATGACCCTATAGGATAAGCGGTATAGAAAATGGATGGATGGATGGATGGATTATTCACATAATGTTAGGCAGAATACAACCCATGCCTATAGTTCATATACTTTTTTTGTTGTTGCTCAAGCCCCATGACATACAGAGTAATAACAGGCATGTAATAATGCACAAAATATTTAGACATTTCTTGTACAACTGCGCTAATACATCATCTGCTACCTGTTAGCCAACATCTCAGTTGGAGACGTTGGAGGCATTTACACACAGACGTGCAAATATCACCATTTCATAAAATATAAATAATCAAAAGCTACTGCATGATTCAATCCCATTAAAGATTTTCCAATTGTTATTTCTAAACAGTTTTCCATTATACATGACAGCGCATGCTGTTATAGAACAATAATCACTGGCAAGGCGGCACAGCATGAAGCAGAGTTACTGTTACTACCCTGAAGTTGTTTCTTTTCCTGTAACACAACATCCTGAAATGTTTTCTTATTATACCACAGAATTTTGCCAGTGATTCCAATCGACTCTATGATTTATCAAAGCATTTTGTATCCGTTTAGAGTTACATTTAATGTTGTAGCTACTGATACAGTGTTTTCTTGATGACTTTCCTAGGTTGGAAAAGTTACAGCTTTACATCTGACTGGTACAAAGCACTGACACTGGAGACTCCTTCCAAATTCTGTACTTAATAAACTTCACCAAATCAACAACAACAACAACAACAAAAAAACACTAACAGACAATTTTTCTAGGTGGAGCAACCTCCATGTTCCTATGTAAGATGTTACTATAGAAACAATAACGTATAAGAAAATTTATATTAATCAGTGGTTTGTCTTGCAGCTGGAAATAATATCAGAGCTATTGTTTTATATATATATATATATATATATATATATATATATATATATATATATAATTTAAAAAAACAACAGATTTTCTGACCAATCAGATTTCACAGTGCTACGTGTGATGCAAAGCACTTTAACACTGTAGTATTACATTTCATTTGAGAGTCATTTGGGACAAATATAAAACACTCTATACGTTCATATTGTAACATACAAATCATATTATCTGTAACAGTAATGCACTCCATGACTGTTCTCTGGTGCCCCTGCTACAGCCCTTTTTGATGAAAACCCCAGATTGGAGCTGAAATAGTGCTCACTGCTGATTATGTGTGAGCGATGTAGAAGCGCCCTGACCCGTGACGCCCTGACATTTATCAAGCATGTTAGAAATGATCCGAACAAAATTATGTAGTGTGCGCAATGTACAAGCCTGGGTACGGAGGTCAGTGATGAGCAACAGCCAATGAATGAAGCAGAAAAACTACTATGATGCCATACTCCATATATACTGTTTATATATTTGAATGTTTCACTATTATCTTATTATGTGTAGTGTTTCAATCCGTATGTACTCTCTCTTCTTCTCTCTCTCTCTCTCTATATATATATATATATATATATATATATATATATATATATATATATATATATATATATATATATATTACTACACATGCTTTAATATAGTAGCACAGTATAAAGGAGGAAGTTTTGCGTTTTATGTCTTTTCTTTTATGCCTTGGTCCCTCGCCCAAATAGTTAACCTACCACACTTAAGAAAAATGGAAAAATAATATATAAAAAATATACCAAACCGTAGTAAGAGCGAGTTCTTTTTTTATACAATAGGTGTGCTGCTTCTAATGTTATCTATAAAGAATGATACATCAGCGATGCCAGTAGTATAATATCCATAGAGGAACCACAATATGTCAACAAGGAATTATTTGTAACAGGTCGCTGGTCATAAATAACAGTAATAGTACACCAAAGAAGCCCTTAACGTCCCAGGTGAGCAAAATTTCCAGTCCTGTATACCCTATTCCTTAACTAATAGCATACAATAATGAACACAAACACTCGCACAGCTTCCTGAACTTTGCCTGAACCCAACAGACACCTGGGTGTGGGGATTAGACACCTCTTTTTCTTTGTCGCTTCATTGTCTGTGAAGCTCATTTATACTTCATTTCGTAATGTGTGTACATATGGATTAACCCGACAGGGTTGCAGGGAGCCTTGAGCCTAGCCCAGGGAACTCGGAGCACAAGGCAGGGGACACCTGAGACAGGGTGCCAAACCCCTCTCGGGGCACAATCACACACCCGTTCACACATTATGGACAATTTGGAAATGACAATCAGCCTACAACCGATATCTTAGGACTGGGGGAGGAAACCCCAAAGCACCGGGAGAACATGCAGACTTAGTGCACAAAGGGCAGAGGCGAGATTCGAAGCTCGGAAGTGCGAGGCAAACGCGCTGACCACTAAGCCCCCCCCTCCCGAAATTATCCTTAAACAAAATATGTACAATACCTTCTTTTAGACTAGCAAAATTCAGCTGACTTCTCCTTTCAAAATAGCACCCATTATTTATTTTATTTCATTTTATCACAAAATCAAGGAGACATCAGTTAAAATGTTGGGAAACACCCACAGAGTGCCATGTTGTCACATATGTCTTGCAGTCTATAATCCCATAATCCTCAGCCTGCAACCTCATCACATGACCTCCAGTTATGCCCTTAGCGCCATTCACGGTCACATGAATTTCTGAGGACACTAACCTGTTTGCGATTCCCTTTAAATAACCCGGCTTCTCTGTGTGTCTGTGCAAAGTGATTTGGCCATTTTGGAATTCTACCAAGAATTATAAAGTGGGAATCTTTCATAATGCGTGGAGATTATGAGATTATTGAGTGCTTGCTTATTAAATATCACAAGTTTATGGATCCCTACCTGTCCATCACCTGACTATGTGTCCACAGGTGTCCACAAACCTGTGGCCAAACAGTGTTGTCTATGTAGTCTTGGCCATACTGTATTATATGATATATTACTTGATAAAGCAGAATAAAACTCTGCTGCAGTTCAGCTCTCAGCCCATTTCAGGAAAACACAAATCCCACAGTCAAACAAGAGATAAAAACCGATTCAGTGTTTTTATCTTTCTGTTTGGATATCAGTCACAAACACACAGCTATTGAATCCCCGATGGTTGAGATTAGGGCTCTGAGTCTGAGCATGACAGACCATTACTTTGATAGTTAGCATGAAGAAGGTCTAGGTAAAACAAAGCCAGAATATTTACAGACCTCACGATTCCATTTTTATTCTGATTCAAGGTCATGACAGCCTGCATTATTTTTTTCCTCCCTGCCTTGAATACATCGCAGTACAGCTCAGTCCTCTATTCTGATTGGTCAGAAGGTGTTCGTTTTTGCTTCTTTCTCTTTTTTTTTTGACACAGCAGTTCTGACAGTAGTTGTTGCAAGGCAAAACACAAGTTTATATTAATATCCATCCATCCATCGTCTATACCGCTTATCCTTCCTTCAGGGTCACGGGGAACCTGGAGTCTATCCCAGAGAGCACGGGGACAAGGCGGGGTACACCCTGGACAGGGTGCCAGTGTGTGGAGTTTGCATGTTCCTCCGGGTACTCGGTTTTCTCCCCCAGTCCAAACACATGCACGGTAGGCTGATTGGCGTGTCTAAAGTGTCCGTAGTGTATGAATGGGTGTGTGAGTGTGTGTGTGATTGTGCCCTGTGATGGATTGGCACCCTGTCCAGGGTGTACCCCGCCTCGTGCCCGATGCTCCCTGGGATAGAGTCCAGGTTCCCCCACGACCCTGAAAACGATAAGTGGTATAGAAGATGAATGGATGGATGGTATTACTGATATATTTTATGTCGTAGAATAAAATGTGTAAAAATTTCTTGAGCTTGTCTTAACCACAGACCTCATTTCAGGCGTTTAACCAAAAACCCATCGACTTCAGGACGATGGACCAGGAAGTTGCAACATTCTAATTCATTTCTGGGTTTTAGGTCTCGTTCCTGCAGCACTCTGTATATAATATTTAAATGCATTTGAATAGTAAATGTTCTAGATTGCAATTCGAATACAACTATTAATGGAATTTGATAGCCCAAACCTAAAATTTTTTATTTTTTCATCGGAAATGTTTTGTACATTATGTTTATATTTTAAAAACATCTAATATCTAAGTTTTGGGCATCAATTCGGAATCTTTCAAATGTTTTAAGGACCTAAGATTATCTAAGTTCTAAGAGTATTTTTATTTTTTTTTTCCCCCTCTATGACAATGTGTTCTTTAAAAGGCTTTAGTAATTAAAAGACACGTTTAGGCATTTATTTATTGCGCACTTCATTGTAGAATTCGTTTATACGTCCAATCATTTCATTTCTTTCTTGTAGTTAATTCTACATTAATTCATTTGTTTACTTTTTTGCCACAGTTTCATCATTTTTCATCAGCCAGTTTATTATTTCAGGGTATCCTTCTGCCATCTTTTTCGTGTGCGTGTGCGTGTGTGTGTGTGTGTGTGTGTGTGTGTGCGTGTGTGCTCCTGCACCTATTTTGAATGCAGCTCCATGTATTTCCTCTCCATCTTCGGTGTCTATTTAAAGGTCTGGTTCGTCCTTTCTTTGTCTGTTCTCCATTTCTTCTCTCTCCTCCAATATAATGAAATCGCAACCTACAGTATCACTGCAGAGCCACTAGCAATTTCATAGACCACACACACACACACACACACCTAAGAACATTGAGGTAAATGACTATTGTAAAGCTAGTTCATCATGCTGCTAATGACGTTATATTGCAAACGAGTTTGTCAGGTGAATCACTTACTTGTGTAGTAGGGCAGTGGTACATGGATAGTCTGCATTCTAGCAGAGATTTACTGCCTTTGTACACGGATAAAATTCCCGTCGCGTCCTAGCGAGTTAGCCCCGATATATTTTTGGGAATGCAAAACAGCTGGTAACTCATGAGCGATACCGCTATACTGATGATGACTATGCAGAATAAATCAGCAGACTTAAAAAAAAACACAAAAAAAAACAGGTCGTCTACCATATTTTGTGGCATTTCTTCAGACTACCCCGTCCACCAATATCCCTCTACTCAAGCAAGAAAGAAAGAAAGAAAGAAAATATTAGTTTATGGTTTGTTTGTTTTTTTCAGTATTCTGCAGTATTTCCGAAGAAAAAAAATTATATTTTTTTGAGAGCAAAAAAAAAAAAAGAAAAGAAATCGAAGAATGAGGATATGTTTTTCGGGAAGCGCTTTATTGGGCTTTTTTCTTTTCTTTTCATTTCATTTTTAAACCCTCTAGCTTCAGCCAACTTGTGCCAAAATCACTGAATATCCCTTTAACAGTTTCGAAAGAAATCAATTCCGCTCATTTACAAAATGCCTTGGCAGCCATACAAACCTAAAAGTGGAGCACAAAATTGTTCGCTAAGCAAAAAAAAAAAAAAAAAAAAAAAAAAAGCAGGAGAACAAGTCTGCAAATCTCCCAAGATTTTCTTTTATTTATTTATATTGATATTTAAATCGCAACAGTGCCCTGAGGGTGACGTGATGCTCTCACTGTTGAGGTTAATCATAGAATTCTAATCTCTAATGTAGAAAATTTAGTCAAAGAAATTGATCTTTAGATTTTTTTTTTTCCCTTGCTAACTTGATTGCATTTCCGTCTAAGTGTTTCTCTTTTTGTACTGGAAATACGACGTCGCGTGCTCCTAATAGGAACGGATATTATGTTAACCATCCTGAGACCGGAAATAAAAAACCCTTCATTAATGTGGCATAACCGAATACAGTATTAATTTCCCACTGTGATTAAAAATCTCTAAAAAAATAAAAAATTCTCGGGCACACGAGCTTGTATTTGGCATTGTAATATGAAGAAGTAATGAAAAGAAATATTAAGAAGATATTTGAAAGCTTTGTTTATCCGGTTTTGGTTTAATCGGTTTTTCATCTCACTCTATTTGCCCTTTGTATTCTAATATGTTTTTAATTGTGTTAATTGTTCTAAAGCACTTTTTTTTTTGCAGAACAACAACATAAATTACCTGTTGTTGATTTTTTTTAATTGTATTTCAATTATATTTTTAGTTTTTCTATATATTGCTTTAAATAGCTGTGCATAACTTAAAAGTTTCAAATATGTCAAAACTTGTGATATGTAGTAATGTTTTGAGGTAAGGCAGAGGAGTGGAGGTTGAAGTCGTTGGGTTTTTTCCCCTTCTTGGATCATTAGGCATTTTTAGACTTATTTGAATATTTTGGCAGGATTACGTAGGAGACTGTAATGACTGTGTAAAAAGTTTGATGACTGACGTGCCCGCCGTAATGGTCAAATAAAACTCCTGAGGGCATAATCTATGTAGAAGTGAAGCCATTATGTAAAAAAAAAAAAAAAAAACAACCCTTTATAATGCTAATGCACTGAGAGAAAAGGGAAAGTGGTTTAGGACAGTATATCTTTATTTAGAAACCTTTTACACCTCTCTGGCTTATTTGCCTGGCCTCTGAATAAAATGTACAATTGCTAAAGTGGTTGTCTCAAAAAATAAATCCCCCGACCATCACCACCGCCCGCCGCAAACCCGATGTCCTTTTAACTAGGGCTGTGAAAGTATTTCCATAGTGGTTGCGAAACCCTTAAGGGTAGTTACAAAATGTCCTCTGGATATAATTATGACGTCAAGAAAGGATGAAGTACATGCAAGTTCATAATGGCATGTAAATTGCTCTTGATCTATTGACATTGAATTCGATTAATCGATTCATACTAACAACGGATGATACGTGATCTACCAACATCGTATTATTAAAGTCCTGAAGTTACTTCTCAAGACTGATGTGCTTTTTCCTTTTTCTTTTGAATAGAGATCCAAATCAACCAGTACCACAGGACACCAAGTTCATACACACAAAACCCAACCGTTTTGAAGAAGTGGCCTGGTCCAAGTACAACCCGAAAGATCAGCTGTACCTTCACATCGGCCTGAAGCCAAGAGTTCGAGACCACTACCGTGCCACCAAGGTGGCCTTCTGGCTTGAACTTGTGCCTCACCTTCACAACATCAACGAACTGTTTCAGTACGTCTCGACCACCACTAAGATCCCGCCGCAGGACACGACACCCTTCCCTTATACCAAACGACTAGGTAAAACCTGGCCGTCCACAACACGCCATCCAGGAATACCTCCTTCAAATACCAAGCAAACCACAGACCAGCGCAAAGGCAATGACCTTGTTGAGGACTCTGCTGTGATGATCGAGACCAAGCGTGACTACTCGACAGAACTAAGCGTGACCATTGCAGTGGGCGCGTCGCTGCTCTTCCTGAACATCCTGGCCTTCGCCGCACTCTACTACAAGAAAGACAAGCGACGTCACGAGTCTGGTCGTCGTGGTACCAGCCCGCAACGCAATGCCAACTCCAACGCTAACGATGTCTCGCGGATGCAGAGTGACGAACTCGCGTCATTGCAGATGAAGCAGCAGCAACAGCAACTGGAGCAACAGCTTGAAAATGAGCACCGGCATGAATGTGAGGCGCTGAGGCTTGCATGCCCACCTGACTACGCACTTACGCTCCGCCGATCTCCTGACGATGTTCCGCTCATGACACCCAGCACCATCACCATGATTCCCAGCTCGCTCGGTGCCATGCAGCCCTTGCACAATTTCAACGCCTTTGTTGGGACTCAGAACAGCACCAACCTCCCCCACGCTCACTCCACCACCAGGGTATAGCTGCACGCTTTTGGAATACCTTCAGACTACCACCTCCTCTCTGTACTATTCTTAGGAAGTCAGGGTTGGTTTACTCCTGGCATTGAGCTTAAGACTGAAGTCATGGATGAAAAAGTTGCTCCACCTGGAGACTGATTCTCAGTGGATAAGATTATTTTGCTACACCTTCTTAAAGAATATACGAGTCCGATATGATCTGTTTGTGGGGGAATATAGCGAATGTTACTCAACTTCACACTGTACTCAGAGCCAAGTGGAGTGGGAATCTTTTACCAAAAGTAATTCTGGACTCTTTTGGACTAGTTTTCTTGCACAGGGGACACTTAGAAGCTAATGATAGAAGGCATCAAGGCTGTGTTAACGCTTGGTACTGTTTATCCTATATCGAACAGTGCAAGAGCACTGTATTTTGAACAAATCTACTTTTCCGACACATGATGGACAAAGGGACAGAATTCGAAAATCCCCCAGCCTGAAATGTATTTATGACAAATTTGTAAAGATGAGAATTATGTAAATAGCTGTGCGTTACAAAAGCCAATACTAAAGAAAATTACAAATGCTTTTATTGTTGTTTTTGGTTTCAAAATATAACTATTAACAAGCTTGTGCTTTTTGTTGAAGTGACTGTATATATTACCGATCATGATCATAATCATTGTTTTACTTTGCGAAAAAAAAATGTTTTGGGTTCCCATTTCAGATGCAATAGTAAAAAAACTAATAAAAACAGTAATACTTATTTCCACACACATAACCATAAGTTTGCTTTAGTGGTCCTTCAGCTTTCTGTCCAGCAAACGTAGTTCGTTCAAAACCAGCTTCATGAATTGACCTTAATCATGGAGGAAAACACTCTACAATGGTGTTGATGCAAATTGGATATAAAAGGTGAGTTAAGATTTTGGACTTTGTCTTTCACATGGTAGGGACGATGAGTCACCTGGAATCACAGCACTGGCCAATGGGATTTGTTTTTTTTTAAATGTTATTTTAATGAATAACATAATGGGTGGACATTGAAAACATCGACGCTGTTGCTCAAGTATGATCTGACGATAAGTTTCTCACGGCCAGTTAGGTTCCATAAAGCTCTAACTAAGAGAAATAGTGCTTTGATTCCAGGTGCCATTGCAAAACAGCTGAAAACAGCATTGTGTGTCCCCAACAGCTGTAGGTCATTCACACCATCTGCTTCATTCTGTATTTTTATTTACATAACGTTTTTTTGTTACATGCATCACTGCCTGAATTGAAGATGTGGCCCTGCAATGTACTGTCAAGAATTAAAAAAAAAAAAAAACGGTCAAAAGAAATAGCCCAGGCAGTGGATTTTACTATATTAGTTGGATATGTTTGTAAAGACGTATATGTTAGATATTTCTACTTGTCATATGCTAGCAATATGTATTGTGCCAGGCTTGTGATATTTTTGGGTTACAACGCAAGTGAATGAATGTAAATAAAAAAATCAACTATAAATGATATTTAAAAAAAAATCATTAACCCTAATATTTTAGTTCTGCATCCTATAAGAGAGCTTGGAAGCGCAAGAAAAGGAAAAAAATAATAAAATGTAAAAAAAAAAAAAAAATAAAATAAAATAAAAAAAAATAAGCCAATTGAAATTTATAAAGGTACCTTTGTATATTGAATCTTAAGATATTCATCATAGGCCCTTCAACTGTCAATAATTCAAGGGTGAAGTGTAGGATTCTACATAATAGTTTGTCTTATATTGTTTGCGGTTTTTGCCTTAAGTGATAGATGATATTTCTGGCTGGACACCTATATAATTTTTTTCTGCAACGTTTCTAATAAAAATCAATATTTTCTAACATGGTGTCTGCCTGTCGAATTTCACTTTCGGGACTAAAATGTAAAATCCACGAATTGAACATCATTTGTTTTCATATGTAAAATCTAATATAATCACGTTGCTGGAATTGTTGTTTTTTTTTTTTGTCTTGTTGTAACGCCTATACTTGTGCCTTGGTAAGTAAGTGCTTATGGCGTGCTCACCATCCTAAGTGGGAACTGCTAAATAGATTTAGTTTAGTACTGTTTAAAGCTTTGTCAGCATCTGAGAGACTTATTATTGGAGTAACTTACTGGTGCAGGCCAATTTAGAGAAACGAGTGCGGAGCTGCCAACATGGCTAATAAGAAAACTCCTAGCAGGGAAAGAGACAGAAAAAATACCCTAACGTGTGTCGATGGAGATGGTTTCATCATAAATGATAAGAAGCACATTCAACCCTGCGCTTTTACCAACCAGAGACCACAGCCCTGCCCTCTCGTTTTCTTTTGGCTCCCGAGACCGAGGCACAAAGCAAAAGTATCCTTTATCTGCATCAAATATCTGCATTCTTTCCTCTTCAGTGAATCAGCTTCATCATTGGGCAAATTCGATGACCTTTTAATCTGACCGCTGGTTTAGTCGAGAAAGCAGAAAACGTGGTTTTTCAGGTTAAAAATCGCAAATCCTACAGCCAAGCCTTAAATGTTGGTACCTTTTGTGAGTGCCTGGGGCCATCTATGTTAGCGGTGAAACCGGATTTTTACAGTTAAAGGAGCATACGAATAAATGCAGGATTATAAATATTCAAACATCTCACTAGTGACAGCTGCATGCTTTACAGCGTATTCCCAACACTCTGCTCCGCTGAGTATCGACACCTGTTTCTTGTTCATTTACTTGTTAATGAATGCATAAATACTTCATGGTTTGCGATGTTAGTGCGCCTAACTTACCTGTATTCGAGGCTGTTGGTCGGCCATGGTGGCTTGGTGGTTTGTGTTTTTGCTGGACCGTAATCACCAATTTCCTCCATGTGAGCGAACACACTCCTTACATTGCAGAGAAGGTTGCCATCGTGCTAAGATCAATCCTACCTCTCCATCCAGTCTTTCGTCTGCTCCTGAACATGATCATGAGTGAACATGTACAGAGGCTAAGTCTGGAGATCCTTTGGTGTCTTCAAAGCGTAGACAGGTTGACTTGAGCGAGCATGTCTTGTTTCTGTCTGAATCCCAGTACACATATCTGTTTATCTGATTTTCTTACTAAACTTCACAGTGAACTCTGAGTCAAATGGAAGGGGAATACTGCAATATTTACCAAAAGAGATTCTGAAGTCTTTTGGATGATTTTCCTTGCACAGGGGACCCTATAGAAGGCACATATAAGGCATCAAGGATCTTTCAAAGCTTTGTACTGTTCATCCTATATCCTATGTCTTCAAAGCTTCTGCAGAGACCAGCAGGATGATGACCGGTAAGTATGTCTCATTTCTGTCTGAATCGTGGTACACGCTTCTGCTTATCTTAGAAGCGAAGACTAATGTTTGCAATGAGTGATGAGTAATTTAATTCAAATTCAACTTACTGGTTCGGTACAAATAAAATGATTTACCAAATGAATGGCAATAATCACAACTTGTACTTTTCTCGTCCACCGAGACTAAACCGCAGACAACCACTGCTCACAAAGGCTCAGAGTCAGGATGTTGCTCCTTGCTACAGGTCTATCTGCCCTCACTATCCGAATTAAGAGTGAGAAATGTAAATATCAGTGAATTACTAACATGTAATCCGACATAAAATGGATTACATGAGAGAGATGTGGTGATATGCATGCATGTGTAGCTGCCTGAACTCCTTGACAAGCTTCCCATTCCCTAGGCATCTCCTCGGGTAATGGGACATCCCAGTGGTCAGCTTATTCAACAGAGCCCTGCTTAGAACTATCCCTGGAGCAACAAACCTGAAGGTATCAAGAGGATGTTTGGTTTGAATAAAGCACCGTACCAGCAGTTGCTAACAGACAACTTTCCCATTATACCCCCAAGGTGTTTAGGTGCAACATCTGCAGTGAGGACTAAGTCTTGTCAGTTGTCATGGACATCAGCCCATCATCAGCATAGAAATATCTCTCAGTGAATTGATACATATATGAGCATATCACTTTTACATGCTTTGGCAGCTTGCCTGATTCTGTAGATGGGTAGGACTTCATGATGAACCTTCATGTTCCTATGGAACATTTGCCAAATATCAGTAGCTGCTCTTTTCCCAAAGCAGATCAGAACTCGCAGCAGTTATTATCAAGATCTGGGCATATGAACAGCACACTTGAGCTTGAGGGAAAGACCACACTAATCTACTCAGGCCTCTGAGGGTGGTAGACTCCAAAATTGACAGGTACCAATACTCCTCATTCTCGTCCAGTAACAAAGAAAAAGAAGACTTTATTTGTCACATATACATTACAGCACAGTGGAATTCTTCATTTTGAATTCTTAATTCTTGTTAGGAGGCTGGGGTCAGCGTGCAGGGTCAGCCAGGATACTGCAGCCTAGGAACAGATAGGGTTAAGGGCCTTGCTGAAGGGTCTATCAGTAGCAGCTTGGCAGTGCTGGGGCTTGAAACCCTGACCTTTTGATCACCCAAAAGCTAATTGGTCTTGTCCCTATACCCTTCATTGCCCATAGTCATTTAAAAGACTGTTTCTCCCATAGATGGAGCCAATTTGTTGTCATCCACTGTCCGGTTGAACACTGTATTCTCCCCACAATGCACACTGTCTCTCGCAAAAGAAGAAAGCTGGTACATGCTTTAAGGGGGAATATTGTCTACCAATCTGTACCACATTGATTTGTAATGCGCTTATACTTGGTGCATACACCTTCAAGCCATATCTCACCCATCAGGACCCTGCCCAAATTCAGTCTCCAGTACAAAGGGAATAATCATTTGCTTTCTACCTTTATGCACTCGAGTGATCTCTGTCCCTAATAGGCGAACAGAGAGCAAGCATCTCTACAGTAACTAGTTTGGTGGTCCTTAACTGTTTCATCTTGCACTTCACTGGTCATGAAACAAACAATATCAGGGTCTGTTTGTAAAGGTTAATTATATGCTTCACTGGTGGCTAATTTGCTGTTTTAAATAATGCGAACAGTAATGTTTATGTGTAGACTCAAATCAATTGGGAAACAGCAAGGGGCCCAACGTTCACACAGCATGATGTCCAATAATGGGGTCATATTTTCTCTTCTCCTATCCATCAGGAGGCACTGCATGTTGCATTCATTTAAGAGTAGAGAGCCTTATATTTAAACATGAACATACAGCTTATAAGAAAGCTAATCTTATGACGACGATGAGGTACAGGATGTGTATGGACCAGTATCTAAATCTATCCAACCGTCCATTCATTTTCCCTAATGTTTATCCTACACAGGGTCGCAGGGGAGCCTGGAGTCTATCCCAGGGACTCGGGACACAAGGCAGGGGGCACCCTAAATGGGATGCCAACCCATTGCAGGGCACAATTACACACCCTTTCACACAGTATGGACAGTGTAGTGATGCCTACAACGCATGCCTTTGGACTGAGGGAGGAAACCGGAGCACCAAACACGGGGAGAACATGCAAACTCCACACACTACAGTGCGGAGGCAGGAATTAAACCCCAAACCTGGAGGTGTGAGGCATACGCGCTAACCACTAAGCCACTGTGCCTAAATATTAAGCCCATTCACACACACACACACACACACACACACTAAGTAATTTATACATTTAACACATCATTTAAATGATTAAAACTTGCTTTGAACTTTCCGCGTGATGTTTGCTCACCCAGAGGTTCTGGCAATAAAACTATTAATTGCAAGATTAATTAAAAGATACAAATGAGTTGTGTTGTATTGTATTGTGTGCATTATGCTGATCAGCTTTGCTGCTGTGCTTCCACAAGCATGTTCCCACGTTGCCAATTTTTTTTTTTTTCATTCAGCTGCCAAACAACTTGCTCTTCATTTAGCATCCGCATGTCTAAATATACATCAGATAAAAAAAAAAAAAAAAAAAGAAAAAACACACAAAAAAACAAGTGGACTGAATTAAGGAAAATCAATTGTAAGAATGTGAGCCGTGAATGTGAAATGTGTTTCCTGTTAGGCTGACATCTTTATTTATCTGATGCGCATTGGTTTAATTGTTTGTTCAAGAGAAACAACAGAGCTACGAACGGCACCATGAAACTAGAAGACAATAATACAAGGAATCAGACGTTAGAAACCCAAGAACCAACTCCTAAAATCACAGTATCAGACTAATGATAGCTCATGAGTTGGTAGATGATTCATGATTCATGGATTTCTAGTTACCTGGTCTTCCCGTGTTTAGTGTGCACAGTATAGTTTCTGGTTGTGTAGGTTCTTTCAACACAGCCTGCCTTCCTGTGTTTGAATGTCTTCTAATCACCTGGATCATAAAATGGTCAATAAACTCATGGATAAACCGAAATAATACAACTTTGCATTCTAAACGTGTAACACAATGCCACTACATCTATCTCTACCTGCTTAATGCCTCAAATATCCATATCTGCATCTGAATTTGGATTTTAAACCTTAAGTTAGTGTTGTTTTTGTTTTTAGCCTAGATGTAGAAATGCCGGACAGTTCCTCAACCTCAGCTACATCACACAAGTCCAAGTTGGTCTCAACTAGAAATATGGGTTCGACTGCAGTTATTATTTTTGATTTTCTTACATTTAGTCGGTTCTACTTCTTCCAAAATATAACAAACATGTAGCCTAATATACCCACTAGAACAATGACCAGGCACTTCCTAAACATGGACGAATGGCTGCTGTAAAAGCATTATGTTCATCTTAACGTATCTCGTATCTGACCGCGTGCTTGAATACTGTACCTTGTACCTGTTCATTCCAAATAACATCATTACATATATCCGGTTGCGTCTCCATTATAGTCATACCCAAAGGTTAGAACACAGTTTATAAAACTCAAACAAACAAACAAAAATCTGTTTTTGCAGCTATATTTGACTCCATAGGGTATATAAATAAATAAAATACTGGATCGAACATGCAATCTGCAGAGCTGTATCTGCAGCTCTGAGATTTTTCACTTCAAAGCACGTACACCCCAGAACTCTGAAGTGACATCTCCTGGAAGTGCAGGCGCAGTGACAAAGATTTTATTAAAATGGAGCGAGTCCAAGAAATCTATATTTTGGCTGAACCTCTGGTTACTGAGTGACACTATATGACATATAAAACTGTGAAGAGGCTGGCTATTACACATTTCATGACTTTTTTGTATTTTATTTTATTTTATTTATGGAACAAAAAAAGAAAAATATTGGCACTAAACACTCTGAAATCATACACTAATGACTAGGGGACACATATTGCCCAACCTGAAAAAAAAAACATGTGCAGGTGAATAAACTGGCTGTAATTCATGACCGCATTATGTATTTTTCTTTCCTTTTCTTTAATTTAAAATAGAGTTCACGCAATATAAACCTAAATCTTGACACTTTCTTCTCTGAGAACAAAATTCAGTGGATACATTTCTTAGTGGCTTTAAAAACTTGTCCAGTGTTAACTGTCCTTTGATATAAGGCTTGACTCCAAATGCCAAAGTGCATCGTCCAGTGTAGTGACCTACAAAAAATGTTGAAAAAAGAAGTCAACTGAAGAAAAGAGCTTAGAGGCATGTGCTCTGTTTTCTTAGAGAAGAAAAGCCTGCATGATGTTCTTCTTTACTGCCTCAGCACAGAAGCTGTGGGTAGAACTTAAGGGGAAAAAAAGATGGTTGTGGATGCTGTTATAGGAAAATAGTCTGTGATCAAGTCTCAAAGAGACTTTATTCCTCTAATACCACAGCTCATTTATATATATATATATATATATATATATATATATATATATATATATATATATATATATAATATATCCATCCATCTATCTTCTACCGCTTACTCCTTCTTCAGGGTCGCGGGGAACCTGGAGACTATCCCAGGAAGCATCGGGCACAAGGCGGGGTACTCCCTGGACAGGGTGCCAGTCCCTCGTAGGGCACAATCACATACACACTCACACACTCATTCACACACTATGGACAATTTACCAATCTACCAATCAACCTACCATGCATGTCTTTGGACTGGGGGAGGAAACCGGAGTATCCGGAGGAACATGCAAACTCCGCACACACATGGCCCAGGACCCTGGAGGTGTGAGGCGAACGTGCTAACCACTAAGCCACCGTGCGCCCTATATACATATATATATATATTGCGATAAAGTGATAATTGCCTAAACTACAATTTCTTTTAGGGACCCGAGCAAAGAGGTTGCTTCCCTTCATGTTGTGCAAAAGTCCCTTAAATATGTGCTAAAAATCCCTGAATTGCTGACTGAAATGGCTGGTTTAACAGGTGCTGAGTAAACACTCTTTCAGAAGAGAGCAATACTGAAATTGACAGGATGGAGAAACAAATCTCATTTGCAGTTAGGCAGAGCTAGCCTGTTTATCTTATGATGCACTGATGCATGCATTGAGGGCAAACACACACGTTTGCACAGTCAGAGACATGGGACTAAGCGAATGTGAGAGTCTGTCGTCTTGTTTACCTCATTGACTTCTCAACTAAGAGTTGATCAACTTTGGCAATCCAGCCACTGGACCTCTAAAAACGATAAATTACTTTTCTGAATTGTTTTAGTGAAAGCCGCTTGCTGCGTATGCGTGTCCTCGCCTAACACGGTGCAATAAAATATCATGACCCGGTTTCACCTTAGTCAGGTCTATTGATTTGACTTCAAATGAGGCCAGCCAATTAGCTTTTGGATGAAGCCCAAAATGGCAGGAGTCATAGTCGGGGAAAAAAAACCCCCCCAAAAAACCTTATTAGTTATTAACACCAAGGTGAGATCAATAAACATTTTACTACGTCTGCCCTTGAAAAGTCGCATGAACCTCCACGATCACGTGATTCACGCGTGATGTTTTAGGGCTGGACGTTTTTCGAATTGTGATCGCAAAAATGTGCGATCAGCTATAAAATATACATGAGCTTTCCATACGGACCAGCAGTCTTCAGTGTTTGAAAAGCTTTGAACAGTTTTCTACAGTAAATACCCATCCATATATATATGGACCCAATCCATATATATATTTCATTCAACCATCTCAGTGTGTTGACTTGTTCATATTCAGGCCCTAGGCTTGATCCCTCCTAATTGGCACGGTATTGTGAACAGTTGACAGGAGGACGAAGCGGAAGTGTGCGTAATGAAGTGCTGTGAGCAGCCATGAATACTCATGACTTGACTGGAAGTTAATTAACCCCGGTTTTAGTATTCCATCACTCTTCCGGCTGCCTGGACTGTCATTCATGCATGGACTTCTCTAAACAACCATTACCCAGCCGTATCGATCCTTCCATGACAAGCTGGCCTAAAAAGCAGGAATTGGGAAAAGATACACAGATAAGGCTGTTGAATTTCTGTTGAATTCTTCATTCTGACGTGAGGTGTTGATTCATTTTCTAAACCAGCAGCTCTGACACTAGCGCCAGCCGTAAATCAAATCGCCGCTTTGTATTAATGTGCTCGTTCTATTACAGTAACACCTCATTCACAGGGACTTGTACGGTGGACGGTCCACATAATCGAATCCAAATAATAAATGATTAGGAGACATTTATTTATTCTGAATTGATGGAGTCTCCAGTGTCTGTGCTTTGCAGCACAATACATAATCTTTTCCACTACGAGAAAGTCTTTGCATTCCAGTTGCTCGGTGTCATGACAAGCCGCATGTTTTATTATTTGTTTTGTGTTATGAATATCAAGGCAGGGAAGCGAAGAGAAAAAAAGAGTGACGAGGGAACAGCTGTTAAATGCACTGGATATAAATGGATAAGAAATGACGCGTTGTACAATATGTCACTCTTATGTGTCTCAAAAGTGTCATTGTTGGCAAATTGCTGTGGTTTGGAAGGAAATAAACACTCCAGGACATGCTGTTATTGGAAAATGATCAACTACATGACGATAACATTAACTCAGCTTTGCACTGTTGATTATTTTCCGATAACAGCATGTCTCGAAGTTGTTTTTTTATGTTAATTTTACTGACAAATGTTATTGTTCTTTTACAATATTGTACAAGGTAAGGGAACAACTGTTTATACCATACATGTCAACATTATCTAACTAGTCTAGAGCAGCGCTTCCCAACTCTGAAAATAGGCGCCACGGACCGGTTTAATATCAGACAATATTTTCCCGGACCGGCCTTTAAGGTGTGGCGGATAAATACAACAAAATAAAATGATACGACCGGCATAAAAACTGGGGTATTTTTAAAAATTTTATAATAAACGTGAATCCAATGTGAAATCGCAACTTTATTAGCAGCGTCCTCGTAACATCTTCTCTCCCTCGTAACATCCTCTCTCCCCCCTAACGCTCTCTGGTCTCTATGGTAAGGTTTCAACGTATCACGTGACCGAGACAAGCGTCTTGACATGCGTCAAGAGTGAGTCGTAGAAGGATGTAACGGAGAGAATCCGCTCATTTTTCAGATCCAGATCATAAATAAAACGGAAATAATGTAAGTTATTTATTCTTTCTGTGCAGCCCGGTACCAAATGACCCACGGACCGGTACCGGTCCACGGACCGGGGGTTAGGGACCGCTGGTCTAGAGGATGTAGTACAACATTGAACATAACTCTAAATAGATTTTTGTAAGCATTTATTAATTAATTTATTATTATTATAATTATTTATTTCTTTTATATAGTTTGCACATTGCTATGATATGTAAGAGGAGTAAAATACTTCAGGACATACTGAGAAAGAATTAAGTTCAGGGTGTTAACAGTAACTCTGCCTCGTGTCACACATCACTCCATCTTACATTTACATTTATTCATTTAGCAGACGCTTTAATCCAAAGCGACTTACAAATGAGGAAATCTTATCACTGATTATTTTCTTATAACAGCCTGCACTGTCTGTTTTGTTCGTTACGTAATAGAATGACATTTAAGACTTCTCAGTGTTTGGATAACATTTGGTTAACTTGTTTGTGAGTCTCTCTCTGACTCACTCTCTCTCCATTCTCCCACCCACACCAAACATGAATTAAGATTCAGGTAAATACCTCCACATCCATGCCAGTTGATTGCCTTCGCTCCCTCTGTGGCAGGACCCTAATAGGTGAATATGAAATCTTCTGAGCCAATATATATGCTGAACAGTTAAGTGAAGAGGAACGTTCATCGGAGTCACCGGGCCTCGGTAATGAATATTGCCTGAAGAGATTCCTTTCTTCTTCATCCCCAACAACTTTTCTTCTCCCTTTTCCATCCCACTGATAGAAAAGTTGTAGCATATTGCCATTGTAGAAATATTTAGCTAATCGCTTTGGAGTGCTGGTAAAGAAAACAATGGAGGACACAATGGAGGACACAATGGAGGACAGAGGTGTTGTGTGCGAAAGGTAATAAACAGGAGCCCTATAGTCCAATAATCATTAGCTAAAATGACTTTGGCGGAGAAGAGCTCCAGCATTCGTAAGCCATCAATAACGGGAAGATGAACATGAGGCACCAATGATGCATTCGTCCAGGTGAGATACATTATGCAAATTTATACCACACCACTCTTGAATTTTCAAATCTGATTGGTCAGAAGTTTTAGATTCATTTTCTCTGAGAGTAGTCATGGCTATAGTTCAAATCACAGGTTAATATCAAAGCACTTATTCTGATATGTTATTTTTTTTTTTAATTATTGTATGGGTTATCGTATATAATCAATTATATGGTGAAGTTTTCTGTAAGGGGATGTTTATTTACCATGTATGGAAGGAGTCTCTAGTTTCAGTGCTTTGAAATGGACAGTAAAATTTCCACCATGGGAAAGTCTTCAGGATTCATATACTGTATACATGTACAGGTGCGTCTCAAAAAATTAGAATATCATGGAAAAGTACATTTTTAATTTTAATTTTATTTACAAAGTGGAACTTTCATATATTGTATATTCATTACACATAAAGTGAAATATTTCAAGCCTTCTTTTGTGTTTGTTTTAATCTCGATGATTACGGCTCACAGCTCATGGAAATCAAAAATCCGGTATCTCAAAATATTAGAATAAAGGATTTATAATGCAGAATTGTCGACCTGAGAAGAACTCTAATCAGCTAATAAAGTCAAAACACCTGCAACGGTTTCCTGAGCCTTTAATCTCTCGGTCTGGTTCAGTACACACACCCACAATCACGGGGAAGATGAAAGTGAATTTTGCATTTTATTTGGAAATCAAGGTCCCGGAATCTGGAGGAAGAGTAACAAGTGGATCTGTAGTGGATGAATTTTTTTTGAGAAACTTACCCAACACTGGTCCCAGACAGGTGGTTGAACTCCGGGAGTGATTCGGGAGGAGGTTGCGGTTTCAAATGGACCACACACCGATGATCAGCGAATTGACCTGAATTAACATTAACACAGACTTAACCTACACGAATGACATTTTGGCTCTTTACACACAAACTAAGCAAATCTATTGGGACGTACTGACTGGGATAACATGGAAGACGGATTCAAAGTCGTAATAGAATACTGCTTGTGTTTATTTCTCAGATTTCAATGAATTCACTTGGCTAGCCATTTTTGTGTAGCTAGCTAAGCTAACCTATTCACCAAGCCAATAAGCTAGCTACAATTATACGTGAGCTAATAAATTCATTTGGACATAATGAGGACTTAAATAAAGGTAAGATTACAACATACAGTGAGGGAAAAAAGTATTTGATCCCTTGCTGATTTTGTTTGTTTGCCCACTGACAAAGAAATGATCAGTCTTTAATTTTAATGGTAGGTTTATTTGAACAGTGAGAGACAGAATAACAACAAAAAAATCCAGAAAAACACGTCAAAAATGTTATAAATTGATTTGCATTTTAATGAGAGAAATAAGTATTTGACCCCTCTGCAAAACATGACTTAGTACTTGGTGGCAAAACCCTTGTTGGCAATCACAGAGGTCAGACGTTTCTTGTAGTTGGCCACCAGGTTTGCACACATCTCAGGAGGGATTTTGTCCCACTACTCTTTGCAGATCTTCTCCAAGTCATTAAGGTTTCGAGGCTGACGTTTGCCAACTCGAACCTTCAGCTCCCTCCACAGATTTTCTATGGGATTAAGGTCTGGAGACTGGCTAGGCCACTCCAGGACCTTAATGTGCTTCTTCTTGAGCCACTTCTTTGTTGCCTTGGCCGTGTGTTTTGGGTCATTGTCATGCTGGAATACCCATCTACGGCCCATTTTCAATGCCCTGGCTGAGGGAAGGAGGTTCTCACCCAAGATTTGACGGTACATGGCCCCGTCCATCGTCCCTTTGATGCGGTGAAGTTGTCCTGTCCCCTTAGCAGAAAAACACTCCCAAAGCATAATGTTTCCACCTCCATGTTTAAAGGTGGGGATGGTGTTCTTGGGGTCATAGGCAGCATTCCTCCTCCTCCAAAACAAGGCGAGTTGAGTTGATGCCAAAGAGCTCCTTTTTGTTCTCATCTGACCACAACACTTTCACCCAGTTGTCCTCTGAATCATTCAGATGTTCATTGGCAAACTTCAGACAGGCATGTATATGTGCTTTCTTGAGCAGGGGGACCTTGCGGGCGCTGCAGGATTTCATGGCGTAGTGTGTTACCAATTGTTTTTTTGGTGACTATGGTCCCAGCTGCCTTGAGGTCATTAACAAGCTCCCCCTGTGTAGTTCTGGGCTGATTCCTCACTGTTCTCATGATCATTGTAACTCCACGAGGTGAGATCTTGCATGGAGCCCCAGGCCGAGGGAGATTGACGGTTCTTTTGTGTTTCTTCCATTTGCAAATAATCGCGCCAACTGTTGTCACCTTCTCACCAAGCTACTTGGCAATAGTCTTGTAGCCCATTCAAGACTTGTGTAGGTCTACAATCTTGTCCCTGACATCCTTGGAGAGCTCTTTGGTCTTGGCCACGGTGGAGAGTTTGGAATCTGATTGATTGACTGCTTCTGTGGACAGGTGTCTTTTATACAGGTAACAAACTGAGATTAGGAGCACTCCCTTTAAGAGTGTGCTCCTAATCTCAGCTCGTTACCTGTATAAAAGACACCTGGGAGCCAGAAATCTTTCTGATTGAGAGGGGTCAAATACTTATTTCCCTCAATAAAATGCAAATCAATTTATAACATTTTTGACGTGTTTTTCTGGATTTTTTTTTTTTGTTATTCTGTCTCTCACTGTTCAGATAAACCTACCATTAAAATTATAGACTGATCATTTCTTTGTCAGTGGGCAAACGTACAAAATCAGCAGGGGATCAAATACTTCTTTCCCTCACTGTATATTAATTTGTTAGCTAAGGGTTCAAGCTTCTTGCAACAGATTACACTAAACATAAAACATGATTGGCTCTTTTCCTGTGAAAGACGATTAGACCTCATTGTTTCTATAAGCAGTGATCTCAAGTTCCTGCTGACCATCACTCCGCAGTTACCAGCAGAAAACATAATTTACCCTCTTCAAGTTACTAAAAGTGCCAGAAAAATCGTTCCAGATCACTCCAACTCATTTTAATGTCTGGCCACAGGTCAGGGCCTGATCACTCTTGGCCAGTATACCTAGGTGAAAGTGTATGATTGTTGAAAGACCTGAAACAAGCTACAGCACAACCCCAGGTATAAACACTAATGACACGATAGATCCCTTAATTAGTGAAATAACAATATCATCAATGTGTTTTGCATTTTAAACAACATATCCCTAAGATTACAACCTAACCTTATCTTCAACACTCGAGCATTGGTGCCTGAGGACCCCACCATGCAGATTGCAATGATGACTATTATACTCTGGGGTATGAAATTATTAGAAGCCTCTTTATTGTGCTTCCCTTTATTGTGCTTCCCAGTATATCCTGTAAATATACTACTGATACAACCGGAATTGTGGCTCACTTTTATGAAATGTTCACACACTGCAGATATTTCTGTAGAATTTTACATTAGCTCTGGTGTTGTCTCACATGCAAATTGCCTCTCGTAATACACCTGCCTGACTGGACTATTATCCTAATGGACTAGGTAGAACTGGTTGAATGGACCACCACCAGATTGGCCATAAAAATAGAGGGCAGTTGCAAAATGTAAACGCCACCAGAGAGGACGAATCGGGATGTGTATTTGAAGGCAATTCATCTGTGGCCAATTTCTAAAGTGGGTAATGTCCATTAATGGTAATTGTTGATAGGAAACAAGGATGTGCATTATACAATGAATTTAAACAAATGCACAGAAATGTTTTCAGTCTAGGCTTAAAAAAAATACACATCCATGTGATCTGGATACAGCCATGGGTTGCATAAGCCTTGATAAGTGATGCTCATACAATCGCAGGAACACTGGACTGTACTTTAAATAATGCAGAGTTTATCTGTAGCATTTGTGGTTTTTGATCCCTTGCTAAGACAATTCAGGAGACACCTGAAAACTGAAAGAAGTCACCCGAAAGCAGTGAGACCAAATGTGACAGTTATCAATGTTGGCACCTTTGAATAAGGCTCAATCCCTATTTTCAGAACAATTCTATTGACCTTTCCAAGCACTGTGTGACGAGCAGTGCATTTTCCATCCTCGAACTCACAGTAGAGGTGCAAAAGTCAGATTTTACATAACATTATACCGTGGTTAATCAGTCGTAAGATCGATTTTTCTAACCTTATTAACATCAATGCTGCAATTTTTAAAAACCATTATCTTCTAGAGCCTCATATTAGATTGTGCACATGGGCCACTGTGAACTTTGTAAAATATGTATGAATATCCAAGATGTTTACACAATATCAACTTATTGCTAAGTGCTGTCAGACTATTTGCATGACAGTATGTCATTAGAATATCCATGTATCGATTTTAAAATGTTCCTTTCATTGAAGCAGTGTTTAGTTCACTACTTTTCAATTTTCAAACAGAATTTTATTTTGTATAGAAATAACGATATGACATTATCCGCAATTCTGTAAAACTGGTCCGTGATAGAGACTGAAATCTCTAATGAAGAAGCCAGAGGAATCCTGGGTTAAGCGCAGGACAGTCTTTATGATTATAGCAGCAGTTCTTCGGTACAAATCTAGTATCCAGGTGAGATTACCCACAATAAATTTTACCCGATTTTAAGTAGTTTTCATTTTAGTTGCAGGAGTGGGATATAGTATGAGAATACTCACCCTCAAAGTTAATGTAACTCGAAATATATGATTTGAAGCCCTTCTCTTTCTTACTGTTGGGTGTAACATCTGACTGCCTCACAATATAATTAATGCCATTCACGGTAATTTGGGGAAGCTCTTGTAAACATCAAGTGTAATATGTCATAAACTCCTATGCCATCTTTACATAGTTACTGTATCGCTATTAGAGAAAACGGCACGGCACCGGATGTAACTGAGCTGGCTTAGTTAGAAAGCCCCTGGTCAGGCAGGGAGACATTCATTCATTTCTTGTTATATTATTTTATTTTTAATATTTAATTTTATGTTACACATGACATGGACTCGACTGTAATCGGAAAAATTTCCGAGTCCAAAATGTCCGAGTACAAATTTACCTGAGTGCATGACAAGTCCGAGTTCGTTCATAATTGGACTCGAGTCCAAGTCCAGGATCGAGTACCCTAACTAGACTGTCTGCTGTTAAAGAAAATTAATCAACACCTTCTGACCAATCATAATCGAGAATATAACAGTGCTGGGAAGTGGGACAAATGTGTATCGCAGGTTTTTGATGGTGCCTTTGATATTATATTATTAGATTATTATATAAGTTGGAAGCAGTACAAAAAGCAGCACAGTTCACGATTACATTTTTTTTTTTGTGCTGTCCTTTGTATCTGTATAGTGAAGCTCCAACATAATCTAAGTCCTTGTACATTTTGTAGCCTCAATCCAAAACCTTCCAGCTACTAGCACACTGGATCTCAGTGGAGAATATCTCATCTTTTACATGAAGATTTTTATCTCATGCAGTTTTGTTAAATGAATGTATTTGACTGTTGGACTATTGGGTCTTTGACTAATATTTGTCAAATTTGGACCGGTCCATTGTTGAAACCATGCTGAACAAAGCTTATTTCTCAGATTTTTTATATTCAACGTGATTTGTCCATAATTCGTGAACACAGCAATCAACTGACCTAATGCAACGTAATGTAGTACATCTCGTCCCAATGGTTTCTTGTCTTCCTTTGCCACTAAGAGGTGGTACCAGAGAGTGCTTGGCCCCTTAATCGCTGCTTGCAGCTATATATTTTTTAATGTCGTTCAATTTCTTATGTGCATATATTTGGTGTTTGAAGTATTTTTGACCTAATTGTTTACTACACAGTTTGACATCATTACTTGAAATGATAATCCTTGGACTCCTAGAGAAACCTACTATGATATATGATATATGGATCTGTTGAGCATTTGTCTAGCTTTAAATTTTGAAGTGTTGCACACAATGGGGTATGAATGTTCCGAGCATTTCACAAGGGTAATGTGCCTAGACGCGCATTCCATTTCAAGGAGTGGATTTTAGGTTGAGCTACAGCACCATTAGTTTCTGATGCACTGCTGTTTTTACCATTTCATGCTGTCGAGGCAAGGCTTAGTTCACCATGATTAAAGACGCAGCTCTGGGAACCCATCTTGGTTTGTAAAGAGACACTGCACATAGAGTCACTGGGGTAATTCTAGAAATAAAGTTGGCCCAGAGCCATTCCTGAAAGGTAGCTGGAACATGCCTTTCACCGGGAAGAAGACAGCCGAGATCTAGCTACAAATCAACCTGGACGCGATATTTCCAAAAGACCTTCCCTTTTGTTCAGGGAAAGAAAAAATCTTTCATCTTTCTTAGTGTGAGTGTTTACTGTCTCCATTACCTCTGGAAACGCTGGAGCTGCAACTTAGATGAGGTTTTCACACCTACGTATATGTTTCCTGATATTAAAGTGATGCAACGCTCAATTTCCTTCTGGATAGGCAATGTCAGAAGTATGGCATTCACATAACTCTCTTTCACTTTCTTTGTCACAACCTTTTTTTAAAAAAAAAGAAAAAAAAAAAAGAAAACATGATTCTTTTAAACACAAACTGTCCCTTCGGCATTTCCGGAGTGTCTGATGTAATCTGAAGTCTGAAGGTTGCAAACAGGAAAGAGGGTGTTTGATGAATGACAATGCCCAACCAATGACATAAAGAAGCAGCAGTTTATCAAACAATTCAAAATTCACTGTGCATCCAAGAGAAGGGACCTCAAACAGGCATCACCCTGCAGCAAATTATGTGACTGTTATTTATAAAGATGGAATAATGTTTTCCTGAAGCGCAGTGCAAGAACAGGCCTAATCTCAGAACACAATAGCTCCTAGAACATCACTGAAAGAATTTCTCTCTCTAAGAATAAACAAAGTCTGCAGACTAGAGACTACATCAGAAAAACAAAACAAAACTGAAGTGTCAGCTCAGGCACCATCTCTAAAAACACAAACCCATTTTAGCATTGTGGGCCATATTCAAAATCTGTGACTTAAGTCCAAAAGGTATATGTCATGCAATGTAGGCCCAAGACAGAAGCAAGTGCAGGTATAGCAGTTTATTCACACAATAAGAAGTACAAAGGATCAGGAAGAAATCAAAGTCTAAGGCAGGCTAGGGTTAAACGATCAGGCAAACAAGCTAAGCTAGGCAGAGCAGAGAATCTAGGGCAACAGGGTAAACAAAGTCTATAGCTGGAAAAGCAAACACAAGATATGGTTTAGAAATAGAACTGAGCGTAATACTTCGCAAACTCAGTCTCTGATACAGCATGGAGTGAGTGAGTGTGAGATTAGCAACAGGTGAGTGTGATTAGAATTCCAGAAAAGGTGAACACGTGTGTGTGTTCTGGGAATTGCAGTCCATGGCGACCATGTTTGTAGTCCGCAGCGCAGGATGTGAAATGTAAATGGCTGCATTTATATCGCACTTTCCAAAGCACTTTACACTGTGTCTCATTCACCCATTCTCACACACACTCACACACCAATGGTAGCAGAGCTGCCATGCAAGGCGCTAACTTGCCATCAGGAGTAACTTGGGGTTCAGTGTCTCGCCGAAGGACATTTCGGTATGTGGAGTCACGTGGGCTGGGAATCGAACCTCCAACTCGACGATTAGTGGACAACCCGCTCTACCACCTGCGCCACAGCCGCCTGTGAAGTCACTGGTTTACTGTGATATGACAGTATATCAATAGGTATGCTGGGAAAGTTGTGCATTTCCAAAGTTTGTCTTATGCAGCTGCCTACGTTGACTTTCATTCGGATTCTGCGAAATTACCTGTGCGTCGTTCGCACATCCAATATTACCCTAGATTCTGGAGTAAAACTGTCCAAGGCTCGTTTTCACTAGTATCTAGAGTAGTACCTTTAAACACAAGTACTTTCCTTGAGCCCCAAAATAATCCGTGGGTAAAAAATGCAGACTGAAGAAGGAAATAGTTTTTCTTTGTTGCCAGATGTAATACAGTGTAAGAAAAATACCCCAAAAGAAACAAATTAAAATACATAAAAATGAAAAAGACTTACTATGATGATACGTGACGGAAAAGATAGCAAGCACTGAAGTCATCAAACATCTAATAGGAGTCTAAATATAATGATCAGATTATTCACTACAAACAATTTATGAATTCCATTCTCATTAGTCGGGAGCTTTTAAAATAGCACTTGATCCAGCACATCTATTTATTTGGCATTTCATTAAATATTAAATATTTCATTAAATTATGCTCCAACAGATATTGTGCACACAACTCCATGTTGCCATGAGATACAAAATCAAGGTCATGAAATCATAATGTGTGTGTGTGTGTGTGTGTGTGTGTGTGTGCATGCAGGATGTAAGCTATTTTATCACACTTTCAGTTCCTCCTGAGTTGTCAAATTAATGAGACAATGGCAAGTTAATTTGATGCACCTACATATAAAGAAAACATGACCAAGCATTAATCTGTTTACTTTAAATTTACTCATTATTTTATCCATTTAAAACAGTCTCTGATTAATCTGCCGTCTGCTCTGATATCCTACTTGCATGGATTCTAAAGGCATGATTACTATGAAATTATTTAATCAATGGTGTAATATTTGCGTATTGTGGCTCTCACACAAAAAACAAGAAAATGGGCTTATATCCAGAGGCCAAATTGTACGTAATTGGAAAATGCTTCTGAATAGTGCTTAAAGTCCCCATGAAATCAAAATGGATGTTTTGTGGCTTTCAGTATGAATATTTTAGCCTTAAGTTCATCTATATGCTAGTGTGCTCCAAAACATCTACACAAAATTGCATTTAGAAGATATATACATTCACTAATTTTGATGAAATCATTCTGCGCTTTAGCATTTCATCAGATTTTCTGTCCAATCAACTGCTCTGTAGAATCTGAACCGTCCCGTCCCCAACATTATAAAAATCACCTTGCCTATGTTGCCATTATTTAATCATATCATAAATCATATCAGCAATCACGGGTCGTAAATGTGTCTTTGGCTGAGCGTTTTATTCAGTTTTCCAAACGTGAGAAGGAAATGGCTTAATTGCTTTCACTTTATTGCTCGGGCTCACGTCCATGGTAGTAACTGTGAGGTAAGCTAAACGCTATTGGCTATTTCAAAGGGGGCGGATCCACTCGATATGTCTGACTTCCTGTTCAGTGGAAATTCCATCAACAGAAAAAATAACACTACATGTCTCAAGGTACTTCAAAGGGACTTTAAGTGTGGAATGATATCTGAGGTCTGAATACAAATGTGCACAATTTCAGTATTAAATCCTCGCGATGGACGTGTAACTCAACTCTGAATACGTGTTAAGGGCTACATGGAGAATCTACATTGCTTCTCTGGCACTTGTCAAAATTTGGAGTCTTCATTCGCAGCAAGATCTACACAATCTAATTCCCTCTTAATGGCTAGCTGTGCTCACAACACCACTGCTCACAGGAGAGCGCTGCGGTACAAGAATCAGCACACCCATCCACAGTGGCCATCCTGACCTTATTAGATTAAGCACAGCGTGGTTAATTCACCAATTAATGCTGATCTGGGAGCAGCTACCCTTCACCAAACAAAGCCCCAAGCAACACTGGTGCTTCTGCAAAACTGATCTCAAAGCAGAGCTGTACGGGCTCAGTGTCCTGACTCTAGGTTAAACGCTGCCTGTATTCGTGTGCCAGTAGTGACCCAGTTGTCCTAGTGAGCGCCTGAAACAGTAATACGGCGTAAGCTCTTAGCAGCTGGTTAGGCAGCTGTGTCTCTTTAATGCGCTCGTTTCTCTAAGCGTTTTACTTCCCCCAGCTATCCAATTACTGGCACATTTGACTAATGTCAGTCAATTATGAGAACATGAGCAACCAATGCCAGGCAGAAGATAAAGGCGGGTCGAAATGTTTCTATCCTTCTTTTTTATTTTTTTTTCTCTGCTCCATGTCTGAAAGACAATAAATGATAATGATATAACTTCAACTTACATGAAATCAGATGTACAAATCAGATGTAATGCTCATGCAATGTCTGACAGATGTACAGTGTTTAGGCATCATTACATGAATGGATGATTGTGCTGCTGGGAAGACAGGCAATGGTTTAATAAACTTCATACCGTAACACTGTTGAATGCTTGATTCCGATTGGTCAGAATGTTTTGCTCCACATAAACAGATTTAATGGAAGGAGTCTCCATTGTCAGAAAAGGTAAAGCTCTAAGTTGAAAGATTTCCGACAAAAGAAAGTTGTCAGGACGGAGGAGTTTGCTGTTTCTCCATAACATAGCAAGCTGCATTTTTTTTTCTATCAACAGTTGTTTATAGCTGCGAAAGCAGGAACTTGTTTACTGTTAAATGCAATCATTAAAAGAAGTATGATGTGTCATTCTTGACATCTTGTTTCTTTTATTCAGCTTCAGGTTGGTGACACTAAGTCGGTTTCACTTTGGGATGCATCGCTTTACCTCCATTTTCATTATTTCCCTAAAGGGTATGTCCTATCAAGTTTTACTCCTTATATAATGCAGTATTTGTATGATTAGTACAGTGTGTGTAGATGATATGTGAAATGAAGGTTAGCTCCATAGGACCATGGTTCTCCATGAAACATAATCAGGGTGTCTGTGATTTTCAGTTTATTTTATTTTATTTTATAGTGGTGGAAAGCATTATCAACGTTATTGCCTGTAAATAATGTCAACTAGAATCTAATGACAATTGTAATCATTTTAATCATTTACATACAAACCCGTTTGTGGATTATTTTCCTAGAACAGCACAGCCTTTTTTTTACCTTTAGAGCATATTTCTATGGGGTGCACTCATCTTCAGTCGCAAGTAATGCAGCTAGACAATATGATAATATTAGCATTAAATCAGCGCTTCATTTTTAAAATGAAGTATATGATGTCAGACCCATGAATCTGTTTGTATTTTGGTATTGCCATGAATCTAAGTGAAGTAAACCAACATCATTATACAGCAATTGAAGCTCTGTAATGGACTGGCATCCCATCCAGGGTGTATCCCTGCCCCACACCCAGTATTCCTGGAAAAGGCTCCGGATCCACTGCGGCCTTGACCGAGACTACCAAGTGAGTGAGAGAGAGTAAGAGCAATTGAAGCTATTAAGTCAATGTGGTTTTTGAGTTTTGGAACACTTGGCCGGATGGGAAATCTTTTTCAATTCTCTCCAATAAGATTGCAGTTCATTGATAACATGTGCTTTCAGCTAAACGAGACACCAGAGGCAAGTTTCTGCTGCGCATTTTTAGCCCTGCCGGTCAATGACGCATTTTGGCTTCCTCAGTTGGATGTGCAAGCTGACAGCCTCAAGTTCTCCCAATGTTAAATGATCAACATATGTCTTTGCCGTATCATGCAGAGTGAGTAGATCCTTTCAGTAACTGTGATGAGCACAGATGAGCAAGTGCTTTCTAAGTATAACCAGGGTTCGTGGCAAGGGTCTGTGGAATCACATATCAGCTGCTTATAATGCCATCATAATCCATCCTCATCACAGCAGTTTCACGCCAATTCACACCTCCAGACTTCAACAACTGTCAAGGATTGGACAAGTGATAAGATGTCACAAGCGTGAAATGACCTCAGTGGTTTTATTGTTAAGCAAACAATGAGCACCACAATTCAATTCAACTTAATTCAATTCCGTTGAACTTAATTCAACTAGCTTTGCTGGCATGGCTGTATATAGGAAAATCTAACCTAAGCATTGAGAATAGAGTAAGAATAACCGTGAAAAGGTAATATACCTATAATAACAAAGTTTTTGACAAAATCCAAGATGGCAGAAAATCTAATTAGGTGGAACTCGTCTCAAACTAGGGAATCCTGGCTTTTACATTCTGGACACACTGTTCAAAAGTTATGAACATAATCATAATAATAGTAATAATACAACTATAATGATATAAAGATAATAATACTTCCAAAATTGATCCAATGGTGGAACTAGCACTTGGCTCCTTAGCTCCTCCCCAATCAGGGTGCTTTACCAGACGGTTCTATGGGCTGCGAAAGACAACCTAGCCAGAATTAAGAAGAAGAAGAAGAAGAAGAAGAAGGTAGAATTACAATAGGGTGCCTAAGCACCTTCCGTGCTTGGTCCCATAAATAGTCCATGGCCACCAAGATCTTGTTTTTGAAGCAAATAAAAAAAGGTTTCAAATGAAATCTAACTTCAAACAAACGGAAAGTGTAACATGTTGTGAGGGTGTAGGCTCTTTACCGTTATCATTCTATGTTTAAAAAAAAAATTTATACAGTCAGAATGCCAAATAAATTGTCTAAATATGGAAAAGATTGAGATATGGAAATATCTCCATCTATTCCATGTATGGAAAGTATAGAGAGGTTTATGGAAAGTATAACAGCTGTACCAGGTGATAATACAAAAATTGCAGATAATGCATCTCAGGACTACATGTGCACCACGGTGACCTTGTTTCCCATACCAGCAAAGAAACACAAGAAAAATGCAGCTCCCTTTTCCAAAGACACATTTTTGGGGGGCTGGTTTCTGGCTATTTTGTGCAGGTTTTGAGATCTATTTGGGCTGAAACCTGACAAACCTGCTTACAGAGGAGCGGGAAAATGTCTCCAGGTCCAGTTACTATAACACAATTTAGAGGCATTGATGACTGAAAATGCTTGTAGATATTTTTTTCATGCACTTCTGAACAGAAATCATCAGCTGCTGATATGAATTATGCTAATATTGCTTACAATTATTTAAAAGAAAGCTGTTCAAAAGGAAGCCGTTTCAAAGGACCAATTTGTCTTCAGCATGTTATGCTTTTAGTGTACTTTATACTCACCATTATCATTTAGTGCGATCATCTGCAACATGCTGTGGCACAGATTATCAACCACTACAACGTGTCTATTACCTTTTCTTTTAACAAACTTCTTGATTAAAGGCAAACGCAAATTTGATGATATTAAGAGTCCCACGTCCTAAACAAGCTAGGAAAATGAACCACAAAGCAACTGACACTGCAATTAGCTGTAATTAGCTGCTAATACAGAGCTCAGAGCTAACATCGACAGGGCTGCTTTGTAGGATGAAAGGGCAGCAAGTGATTATTTTTTGCTATGTCACTTTCTACCATGGGGGATGAAACTGCAAGCGATGATTTATGGGGAATCTCAGGAATAACATAAGCCAAGCAAGGCAACGTTTTCAGTGGCCCGGCAGATGAACTGAAATTGGGTTACTCACAAAATGCAAAGGGGTCTGTCTCAGGCTTACAAACTCAATCAGTCATGCGATCCCTGGAGGTCATTTTAATAACGCCCCATGACAGGGAATTCTTGCCAAACAAAATACAATCTCTTCGCTCTTCTTTTGGAAAAGCGAATCTTTTTTTTTTTTTTTTTTTAAATCTGGCTGGTCAGAGAAAACAAAGTGGTGGTTTTACATGTATTTTGTAACAGATCAGTGAACTCTTCTGGCATGCCAGTATAAATTCAATCCAGGTTTTGTAGTCTAGAACAGTGGTTCTCAAACTGGGGGCCACGGCCCCCCCTGAGGGGCCACCAGATGGTGCTAGGGGGGCCGTATACAAATTCAAAGTTGGGATGGTGAACCTTTGAAGTACGATGTACATTTAAATGATAAATATTAATACATGAAATCAATTATACACAGCACCCTAAGACACACACAGAGACATCCGTTGAGATACTAGTGTACAGTACTGTTAGCCACAGGGTGATAAAACCTAAGACTGTGTAAAATGTATATGTTTTTAGATAGAGGACGTAGTCTCTTAGTTCAGAAAGTTAATACAGAATAGCCTTTCATAAAGACCTTGTCATGCAGCATCAAATCAAAAGTAAAGCTGAATTCAGGCGTCTCCTGTGGCTCAACTCGTTTAACACCGACATTATTTTATTAATTCAAAAATTAAACCTGTTTCAAATAGATTGTATCCCACCCGCACATTACGGCTTCATGACCACAACTTAGTATAGTCTCTTAAGACTTCAATAAGTTGTGTGCACAACTAACTGTCAAAGCAGCATAAAAATAAAAAAGTACATAAATAATGCATAGTAATAGGCTGTGCTGGATCAAGTGCTATTTTATATGCTGCTGATTAATCACGGTGGAAGCCATGTTGTTAAATGAATCCAAATTAATGTGATGGTTAAAACTAGGTCTATTTTTTTACACAGAAATTCATATATTGCCCATATAATACATGTGTATGTTTATTTCAACATTTGCAATCTTCTCATCCATATGTCATCAAATTGGTCTTTTTAAGATGATTTTTTAAATTCTCTTGCTCTTATGTTGAATCTGTTTCTTCAGTTCCGTCCAGGGTGTATCCTTCCTTGTGCCCGATATTCCCTGCGATAGGCTCCAGGTTCCCCGTGACCCTCAAGTATAAGCGGTATAGAAAATGAATGGATAGATGTTTCTTCAGTCTGTATTTTCTATCCCTATTTGTTTTTCTAGCTTAAAGGCACTTAGTTATGTTTAAAGGTGGTAGTGTTTAAAGATGCTGTTGAAAAATCTCATCTCAGACACTTGTATGAAAGAACAAACCGGCAACCTTCTAGGCGAGATCCACGTACATGTCCTTAACAATCTGAATTGAGAGCACAGAAAATCAAGGTAAGTGTTAAGCAGCTGTGCCTGTCTCTGAATACACATAACGTTCCCAAAGTTATATATTGACCAAAATTTTGGATTAAGTCGCCAACGCTGTCTGCATAAATGTTCCCAAATTAACAGTTATTTCAATGGGGACACTTCCAAATTAAATCCATCTCGGCACCTACCATGTATTTGACAAGCCAGTGAGCAATTTCTGATTACAACCTAACAACTCCCCCCATCATGCTAAGTCCAAAACACTCAGGGATGGTAATTCATGCAATCAGTGCGGCAGCCATCATGTCCATTTGCAAGCACTTGAGAGAGCATCTCCTCACATCTCTGGGACAACAACGTCTGCTTTTCATAGTTTGTTGTGCTCAAGTACACTTCTCCTGCATGGATGTTGATAGAAGCTGCTCTCCATCACCGGCTTCAATTTGCGGGATCAGAAATCGGCAATTACGATCTGGCCTTCCTCGCGGGGACTCACTGATTATCGCTGTGCCTGATCAGAGAAAAGCCTTAGGCTATGTATTTGGAACAATCCATCTCTGCTTACCAAAGCAGCTGACTTGTTTATTAGCTCGGTGCCATTATTACCATTTTTCAGAGAAACATTAGTATTTTTTCCTGCTCTAAATATAAAATATACGTGTACATACAGGACCACGTAAGCTATAATAAAACCTCTGTGCATGTTACTTGGTATAATTGCTATCTATTTCCTGCTTCTATTATGGGATTGCTTTTACATAATGGCGTTAATGCTAAGGCTAGCAAGTTTGCAAGTGAGCACTTATGCACACACAGCGCCTGAAAGCTCTGCTCTATATGTTTTACTGCTTTTACATGATGGGAGTGGGGAGGGGAGTGAACAGTGAAAGGGAAAGGAAAAGGAATAGTAATGTATTGCTCAGGGTGGAAATGCTTCAGAAAACCCAACAGGCAGGATGACGTTTATACTCAATGCAAAAATCACCTCACATTGACAAAGTGGCAGGGTGAGCGCTGAATAAAGCAATTTGCCGGCTGTCAATGTGTTACATTTTAAGAATTGAAGTAAAGAAAAAAAGATAGAAACAACATGTAAAGACATCTGCTCATGTGAATTTTTTTATTAGATACAGTATCTAGCTATATATATATAAGAATGAGGACAAATCTAAGTGGTATGAGAGGGATAAACACTTCAGGATATGCCATTCTTAGTAAATGATGATGTTTTGCATGATAACACTAGCTCCATGCAGTTTATCATCCCATCCTGTCTATAAAACAAGCATTCACTTGCACAAATACCTCACACCAACTGAGAGTGAGGAATGGACCACATTTGGAACCTTTTCTGGACATTCAGCAGTGTGGTGTATATTGGAGTTCAGAGTCTGGTTCTCTATCTAACAATAAACTGAGGAATCCTGCCTAGAATTTCAAACTTTTGTTGTGGATTGAATTAAGAAGAGTCTAACCAACTGTCTACAGCAAAATTGTGGATGTTACTTGGCTTTTGTGGGTTTTTTTTTTTTTTGGCTCTATTCAGTTGAACGTTGGGCGTAGTAGGCCGTGATGACTAAACTCAGCCACCGAAAGCTTCAAATAACATACCACCACTGAGGAATATGTCCCCATGGCTCAAGTGTGTGTGGACCAGCAGAAAAGCTTTAAAACTTGTGTACAGATTCTTCGAATAGGAGGTTTGATCATCTGTCAAAACAAGTTTATGACTCAAAAAAGAACTCGATGATTTTACATGTAAAACTTGGTCCAAGGATTGAAGTGACACTAGGAAAGATTTGAACGAAATGAGCAAAAGTATGACCTCAACCTCAGACAAGATAGAATATATGGAGAGCCAGTCAATATGTTGGGAGAGACCATTAGTCTGAATCTGAAGAAAAAGTGAGACAAGTATTCAGTGTCGATGGCGTAGACGAAAACATACATGCCGCACCAGCCCCTTTCACAAGATAATCTGATTCCTTTATACATGCAGTAATCAGTAATGTAATCAAATTACAATTTTAAAATAGTAATGTAGTGGATTACCTTTTTTCGAGCAATTTACCCAACACTGATCACGAGAAAATTAATTCGAGATCACAAGAAAACAAGTGAGAGAAAAATAAGAATGCATGGCCTCCTTAGGTCATCCTTAATGAATTAGTGATTAATAATCCCTGATCAAAGTAAAAACGAATTTGTTCATCCATGATGCTGTGGGATTGCGCTAAGCTTTTGCTGCCTCCAGAACAATCAAAATGTTATCTCGAGTACACCGAAAATTTAAGTCATGATCACGAGAATGCAACTTTTGTTATGTGGAGGTTGGACTGGGTAGACATTCATTTGAAAAATGCTAGAGTATTTCTTTAAGAATTAGGCAGCTGACAGTCATCCAGTGTACAGTCTAGCAGCTCATTTTGAGCAGTTTTAGCCAATATCAATTGTTTTTGGTTCAGGAAATGTGTTTCCCAACATGAAAAAACTTGAAACTAGTCGAAAAAAGTCAAGATTGGAAAAGAAAGACGAATTTTTTTATTCTTTTTCTCACTTATGAGTTTATGTGGTAAAAAAAAATGCCAGTGATGTACAGACATAAGACATGTCCCTGAGGTCCAAGGCTATTCTCAAGTCCCTGAGGTCAAATTCAATTCTCAAGTCCCTGAGGTCCAAGTCAATTCTCAAGTCCCTGAGGTCCAAGTCAATTCTCAAGTCCCTGAGGTCCAAGGCAATTCTCAAGTCCCTGAGGTCCAAGTCAATTCTCAAGTCCCTGAGGTCCAAGTCAATTCTCAAGTCCCTGAGGTCCAAGGCAATTCTCAAGTCCCTGAGGTCCAAGTCAATTCTCAAGTCCCTGAGGTCCAAGTCAATTCTCAAGTCCCTGAGGTCCAAGTCAATTCTCAAGTCCCTGAGGTCCAATTCAATTCTCAAGTCCCTGAGGTCCAAGTCAATTCTCAAGTCCCTGAGCTCAAAGTCAATTCTCAAGTCCCTGAGGTCCAAGTCAATTCTCAAGTCCCTGAGGTCCAAGTCAATTCTCAAGTCCCTGAGCTCCAAGTCATTTCTGAAGTCCCTGAGCTCCAAGTAAATTCTCAAGTCCCCGAGCTCCAAGTCAATTCTCAAGTCAATGAGTTCCAAGTCAATTCTCAAGTCCATGAGGTCCAAGTCAAGTTTCAAGTCTCTGAAGTGGAGTCCAAATCAAGTCTTGAACTTGAAAGTAGTCTAAAAAAGTCAAGCATTGGAAAAGAAAGACTGATTTTTATTCTTTTTCTCATGAGTTTATGTGGTAAAAAAAAATGCCAGTGATGTACAGACATAAGACATGCTCACAAGTTCCTGAGGTCCAAGGCAATTCTCAAGTCCCTGAGGTCCAATTCAATTCTCAAGTCCCTGAGGTCCAAGTAAATTCTCAAGTCCCTGAGGTCCAATTCAATTCTCAAGTCCCTGAGGTCCAAGTCAATTCTCAAGTCCCTGAGCTCAAAGTCAATTCTCAAGTTCCTGAGGTCCTAGTCAATTCTCAAGTCCCTGAGCTCAAAGTCAATTCTCAAGTCCCTGAGGTCCAAGTCAAGTTTCAAGTCTCTGAAGTGGAGCCCAAATCAAGTCTCAAGTCTTTGTTCTATTTTTTTTTTAGCAATAGTTCTTTCAGCTAGTCATTGCAATGAATAGTGTATGAGGCTGAATCAATTTGAACTATTAAAACTGATTACTTCTAAAGAATGTCTCGTTAATGTATTGAAAAATTGTCTAATAAAGCAAACAAGGATTTACATAAATCTTTCATTTAATTTTTATGCACAATCAAAAAACTATTACTTTTAAACTATTACATTCGATCCAAAAGTTCTCCCTGTAAATGACAAGAGAACAGAACATTCATAGAAAATTCAGGAACGATATTCCTGTTTTTTGTCATTTAGTGCAAAATGCCAACGCAAAACAATAATTCTTTCATCTAAAACTCTGATCTAGGGATGTCCGAGTACTAGCATCAATATACTTTAATAAAGGCCTTATAAGACCTACAGCACCAAATGAACAGTCATGTAGTAGAGTGGAATACAGAGACCTGGAACAAGCAGATTAGTTGTCTCGATAGTAATGAGGTTACATACAGCAGCATGGAACAGGGTTTTCTTTTTTTTTTTTGAATAATGATGCAAGCAGAAAAATCTTTTTCTTTTTCTTTTCTTTATTTTTTTTGGCAACCATGGCGTTAAGATGCATGCTAGAATACATGGCTGCTTGAGGAAGCAATCACGAGCTGTTAAGAGCTTAAACAGGAGTAGGCCCGTCCATCAGCTGCAGAAGATTGCATTGATTTTCAGCTCGCAGCCATCCCGCTTTCCGTGATGTTAATAAACACAAAAGGCGAATGCATCAAGCCTCGTAAATAACACGTCCTCCAAGTGGCGCGGCATCATCGTTCACGTGTCTTGGCCAGGAAAGTGATGTGAGGTTAAAGAAACTGCTAACGCTAAAGATTCCACATGAACAAAAACAGAAGGATTGTACTTCACTGACATTTCAGACTAACAGGATGTACTAAAGAAATAATAAATGTTTGAGTAAATTACACCTGATGAGTACGGAGGATTATGTGGTGCTCAGTAGAGTCCGAGAGAGTGTGTGTCAAACGAAATATTTACAGATGATAATGGAAAGGAGAGCCTCGGTGATAGTGATGATACGATGGTATTTATACTTCTCTTACATGTTTACATGTACAGTGTTTGACTTCCACATCTGCACGTAATCTCGCACTCTCTCTCTCTGACACACACACACACACACACACACACGTATGAAGACATGACTAGCTGAGAGAAGAGGGAACTACGGTATTTTAAACACTAAAAATATATAAAATATTGATTTTAATCAACAACTTTTATTGAGAACATGATGTATTTGCATTTGACTAATAGCACCCTAAAGTTTTCTTCAGTTTCTCATTCTGCGTGGTTTCAAGTAGCGTCCCTAAAATAGCGTTTATATTTCACAGACTGTTTAAAGCTGTCTGTATGTTATTGCAGGTACCGTATTCGCCACGCTAACGTGTTTAGCTGAAAACCCCGTGTGAAAAAGGAACATGAACCTTAATGGAATATGAGAAGAAGAAAAAAATAAATCACACTGGAAAAATAATGACTTGTGAAATTAAATGAATCCTGTGAAACAATCAAATTGTGAAGGAACGAATCATGTGAGAAATGTCACCTGTGAAAAAAAGAAATCAATCATGAGAAAAAAATTGCACTGAATATAAATGAGTCGTGTGTAAAAATTACACTGGCAAGGCTATTAAGGATTCATGGGGGGGTCACTTTAAATAAAGGAATCACAGTGAGATTTTTTTTTATCAATTATATAAAAAAATTAAAATGTAACAATGAATGTAACAAAATGTAACAATGAATAAATGATTAAAAAACCTTTTTAAAAAATTATACATAAATAAATCATATGGGGGAAAACAGTGAATATAAATGAATCATGGGGAGAAATCATATTGAAAACGAATTAATCTTGTAAAGAAATTCACGTGTAAAAATCTATGAATATATCAAATAAAATGTAATCCTATGTGAATAAAAATATGAAAATGTGTCAAAAATAAAAAAATAAATAAAAAAAGCTAAGTGTCTAAGAACCTTGTGGAAATTTCATAAGTGAAGCTCGTGTTACTTTTCTGTAAGGGTCACGGTCTGTATTTTGCAGTTAATACGCCACTTTGGGGAGAAACTTCTAGTCTACACACAGCATGGCAGCCCTACAACACTTAACTCCCTCGTGCCTGAGTGTCACCTTGGTGTGTGTGTCCCTGAGAGAACCCATTTCATTCCACTCACTTCCTTTCAAAACGCCAATGCAGTGGCAGCCCAGCAGAGTAAACGTCTGCAAATATATCCTACACCCTTGAGCAAGAGGAAAGGAGAGCGTATGCGAGAGAGAGAGAGAGAGAGAGAGAGAGAGAGAGAGAGAGAGAGAGAGCCAACGTTCTGCTGTGGATCACGCAGCACCATGTCACCGAGCGGAGGAAAGCTGTCAAACAGAATCACGGCTGTGCGCTGGTCTTCTTCATGCAAAGCTTTGCAGGAGATGTCACGTCAGGCACAGCTGAGGGCGTCTAATTGGAGAGTAATGGGCCTGATGGCCGTGTGCATTGCACCACTGCCTCAGGAGCCACCGCGAATATGCTGCATTTTCATTTTTCAAGCCGCAAGGAATTATTCAGGAGTAATGATTGGCCTCATGCTCCATTGACCTTAGTCTAGAATTCACTTTGGTGTAAATGGAGCATTAGATCTGTGTGTCCTCTTTGGCTGCTGGTGGAGATTATGCTTAGATTGCTCCATTGCTTGCTACCTGTAAAATATGTTAATTGAAATATGTTAATATAGGATAAAATGTACCATTTTTTTTGGCCATTTTTATTGCAGGGGTTTAAAGGACAAATTCCACCTGGAACGACTTGCATATTCATCTTCAGCATTATCATTAACAAAACTCCGGGTTGACCTTTTGCTTCGGGATGTGGATCTGCTCTGACTTTGCTTAACAAGTCCGACTTTAGCAATAATGATAATGTTAATAGTGATGCCAGTTGGAATTCATCTTGACCTTAAGAGACTGGTGCAGCAGCGCTTTAGTACTTTGCTTCAACTTGCACGTTAATACCATCGCCAACTTCACTGAGTTTGTCATCGAATGTCATTTCAACTTTGCTAGCAATAACAAAAATACAACACAACCCAACAAATTAGCACCGGAATCACTAAACATATGACAAACAGACCAATCGAAACATATTCAGTGTGTTTCAAGATGGCGTTTTCCTTTAAGAGCAGATACTAGTTCTTGTTTGTGTGTGCTAATGTGTACGTGTGTGTGTACTCTCCTCTCATGTGACAACGATTCTGTACTTTTCTCCTATACTCAGTGAGAAAAGTACAGCTCCTCCATCACACTGGGTGTATGATGAGACCAAAGCGTAATGATCCTCCGGGAGGGCGAAGGATGGGCTTCAATCACGCAAGGCCTTCAAAGGAAAGCCTTTATTTTGTAATGTGGTAAGTTAATGCAATCACTTATAATGCCAATGAACATGTCGGTAATGGATAAGGTTGACCAGCAGCTCATTAACAGAATGTCCATTCATCATGAAGCCTCATTTTCATGAACAGCAACCAACCCCAGCTTGAAATATGCTTCCTCGGAGTCTGGGACTGCCGATACGATCCGTCTTCGGCTTTCATCACACAATGATGAATTGTTAGATGTTAGATGGATTCTAGATTAGTAGTCTTTTTTAACTAGAGAATGCTTTTTGACTGCTTTTATTCCAACTTTTATGAAAAGCTAAGGCATATTATACAAGAGTACATCATTTCAAATCCAGACATTGTGCAGTCGCGAAACTCTTGAACTAGGGCTGTAGTCAAGACCACTATTGTCAAATCCAAAATCCAAGTCTTAATGGGAAAATCCAAACCCAAATTAAGAACAAATAAAAGCGAGACCAAGACTAAAAATGATCAATTCCTTTTTCAGGACAAGCCTTTACTTATATTTACATTTACATTTGGGGCATTTGGCTGATTCAATTATTCAGAGCGACTTTTCAGAAGTGTCAATAAATACATCCTCATACTGGTTCACTAGGTCACGGACTAAGAATACCGCCAGTATTCAGGGAAAACAGACAACACAATGGATTTATATGTTGGTTTGTGTATTTATTTATTTATTTATTTATTTTATTAAAGTGCTAATTTAGGTACTTTGGGAAGCGGTACTTCAACTAGTCGGCCTCATTCATGCATGGCGCTGTTTTATTTGGCTATTAGGCGGTTTCCTATAAGTAGGAATCACTCCTTGTCAAATATTATGCTTGAAGAAAAAAAATTAAAAAAACCCAGCAACATGAACACAAACTCTCAGTCAAGACTATATTTAACAAGATCAATGCCCGAGACTGAAACAAGTTGAAGTACAAATGCCAATAAATCAATTTAGAAAACAAGACTCAACCACAGTCCTACCTTGAAAACAAAGGAAATATAACTGAACACCATTGTCTGCATTTATAATTGTTCTGTCACCATGTACTGTAGCTTTCTAAAATATTTCATGTAATTCCCATCGGAAACAATGGACGTTCATACAGTGTGTCAGTCCCAGTGGAATAAGGGACCCTATGAAAATTCACCATAAACTCACTGAGCCTGTTATGGAACACACCTAAAACCAGAATGTATTTGGGATTTAAACGAAGCGTACATAACACTCCCATAAAATCCCCGTATAAAAGGTTTTGCATGTGGTAGTATAATATTTTATATCAGTGGTGAAACTGCAGTTCATTCTTGATAGAGTGCTTTCAAACATGATGTAGGTGACTTCAGATTGTAGTTTTGGAGACTTTCTGACCCCAAGACACAACTAACTTCTGCAGTTCTCCAGCTGTGATCCTTGGAGAATTTTTCACCACTCGAACCGTCCTCTTCACAGTGCGTTGAGACCATATAGACACATTTCCTCTTCCCGGATGATTCATAACATTTCCAGTTCTTCTTAATTATTGCCCTGATGGTGGAAATGGGCATTTTCAATGGTTGTGCTATTTAATTATAGACACTTCCCATTTTGTGATGCTCAACAACCTTTTGTCGCACATCACAGCTATATTCCTTGGTCTTACCCATTGTTATGAATGACTAGGGGAATTTGGCCTATGTGTTACCTCATATTTACACCTCTGACAGAAAGCAAAGCGGAAAAATCATGACGAGATTATTGAAGTGTGATCGGGTGAAGGTGGCGGGGCTTCCAGGGGATTAGTTATTATCGGAGAATTTAAAGCACCTACGCAACTGTCAATCATTCCAGCTTCTTATGCTGATTGGCTCATCTGCTGTGTTTATTGGAGGAAAAAAAGAAGACCTCTCTCATTTTGCATTTCGAGTGATAGCTCGCAGCAACATACTGTACGTCGGCGTTAAAATGCGGAGTTCGTACAGAAAATGCGTAAACGTCGGCATGTCTATAAATGTTTTGGTCTTGGTTCTGTATATCCTGCACACCACGCTATTCTTTAGCCGTTTCAAGTATCACACCACGGTGTACGCTTTAAACTTTTAAATTCGAAAAAAAGGCGCAAAGGCAAAACAAGCAAGGCTGTTTATTCAGATAACATAATTAAGCTTTCGATGTTGGGCTAGACAGAGATATATGAGCCTTCTTGTGTTAATTGCTTGCACTGGGTTGGACAGCGAGGGCTTCGTCAGGTGGCCAAGTGGTCACCGGTGTCCCTATAGAGCCATAACTCACAAAGAAAGATGAGAAAAGAAAAAGAAAAAAAAACAAGAGTGGAAAGGAGGCTGCTCAAATGCACTAATTATCACATCCCGTTAAGTGTTAATTGCTACTGTAAGAGGATACTTATCTACACCGTATCATTTACTGCAACACACACACACACACACACACACACACACACACACACACTTATATATTTATAATGCATGATGCTGAAGAACTCCAGGCAGATTTTTTTTTTTTTTTAATATCCACTGTTTCTCTGTTCATTTGTTTTCCCTTTGTGGCAACTCCTTTCATATCATTAAAACTGAGATGATATTTGGATTTTGGCAAATTTTACACATTTTGTTTAGGAACTCCTCGTTTTACCATCTCACTGATGCAGTAATCGTTCTCATTGTTATCATTGAGAGAACGGCCTGCAGCATGAACAGCAGTTAGCTGGAGATTCCAAAGAAACAGATTTATGACTGCCTTAGAGAGCGTAACTGGACCTGAATCAGCTGAATAGGAAAATCACTTTCAAAATTAATGGGTTGGCACCCCTTCCAGGGTGTCCCCTGCCTTGCGTCCCGAGTCCCTTGGGATAGGCTCCAGGCTCCCTGTGACCCTGTGTAGGATAAGCAATACAGAAAATGGATAGGACTTTTAAAATTGGACTCGGTTTTCATGTTCCCATGCACCTCTATCAGTCATATTTGTGGTTTAACCAGTCGCTGTTGCTGCAGTGCGTTCCGTCCATCCATCCATTTTCCATAACTCTTATCCTACACAGCGTTGCAGGGAAGCCTGGAGCCTATCCCGGGGAACTCGGGGCACAAGGCAGGGGAAGGGGTCCCTGGATGGGGTGCCAACCTATCTCAGAGCACGCTACAATGCATTACACGAGGAAAAACAAAAACCCCAGATATGCTGTTGTAGGAAAACAATCAGCGGCAGAGTTATCACCCTGAAGTTCCAATAAGAATGCATCCTGAAATGTTTTATTCAAGTGATTTTTTTAGAAATCAAAAAAAACAAAAAAAAACACATTTTTAATGTCATAGAAGGAAGTTAAGTTCTGTTATCATTTACTTTATAACATTTCCTCCCTTACTAGACTCTTTTTTCCCCTCTCACTTGAATAAGGCAACCTGGTAACTGTTACAAAGCACTGACACTGGAGACTCCTCCTGAAAATGCTTAATAAACACCTCCTTTCAGAAAAATTTAACCATAACAGTAATTAAAAGCACGTAAATATATAAACCTGCAGTTTGCATTTCAGCCAGCACAACTGACAGAGCTGCTGTAATAAAGAAATAATCAACAGCTTTTCACCGATTAGTGTTGGGAATTCAGTAGCTCTGTGATATACGTGTTCAGGCACACCAACTTGTTGCAAATCTGCCTGTGTATGTATTAAACGGTTACAGTAAAGGAGTTAGTATGAGATCAGAGTCTGTGGTTTTAACAGTGTCATCAAGATGCATGGAACATTTTCCACTCTGAAGACTTTTTTTTTAATAGCTTGCCAACTATTGTTTAAGGAACCTTGAGCGGAAAGTTGGGGAAGAAAAATCAATCAATCAATCAATCAATAAGAATCTATCCATCCGTCCATCTATTTTCTGTACTGCTTATCCTACACAGGGTCATGAGGAGCCTGGAGCCTATCCCAAGGGACCCGGACTACGAGGCGGGGGACATCCTGGGAGGGGTGCCAATCCATCGTAGGGCACAATCACACACACTCACACACCCATTCACACACTATGGACAATTTGGAAATGCGAAACATCCTATAACACTGTCTTTTGACTGGGAGAGGAAACCAGAGTCCCTGAAGCATGGGGAGAACATGCAAACTCCCTGCACACAGACTAGGGGCAGGAGGTGTGCTTGAATAAATTCCCACTATCAAATCATTTCTGCTTTATGCAACAACAAATACTTTTCACATTCATTTTGCATGAGGTACAAAAGCACAATAGTCTACTAAAAAGCTTTTTTTGAAAAATTGAAAAAACTTTTAAATACTTAAATTTCGCTATTTTGAGAATTTTTTTTTTACCTAACTAGTAGCTTATTATTAGTCAGTTAAATCCTTTTTTAAATCTGCCTTTTAGAAGAACAAGCTAGAACCCACTTAAACAATTACAACCATTAGAAATACAAAGAAACTAATTAATTATGTATACCAAAGCTTTAGCCTTTGGTAACCTAGATAATGTAGTTTACCACTTGTTTTCAAGGATGGAGATGAGTCCAGAAGGACCAAATGTAATAATAAACGGGAAAGAATAATCTAATTACGGGCGATTTACCTTGTCGGATCCTTCCCCATTCCTTTCTCTTCGCTTTTGGGCTCCAAAATGATGTTCACAATCTAAAAACATTAGGATACTTTTGTTAAAGAGCTTCGTGGCTGCTGAACTGTTCGAAACGATTAACTTCAAACAAAGCAAAGCCATGTAATTGGACTGACCATTAGTGACTTCTAAATCACCTGGTGAAATTAGACATATCCGATTGGATAAATTGCATGCTTCCCAGAGTTCCTCTCCAGAAAAAATAGTCAGAGTTGAATGTATTAGAGATAATAAAAGAAAGTAAATCGGTAACCATGGAATAGATTGATTTGGCTTTTATTGTCTACTTTTAAAAGGCAGAACAAGCTACAGTGGTTAAATGGTATAGTTTTAATGTTGAGTTGTCTTTTTGTCCATGTTTATACAGTAAAGAGGATGCAATTCGCAATATAGTGGAGTCAGCTTCTGGGCTCTCTTTGGTCGTGGGTGATGGCACAAGTTCCCAATGAGCAAAGGATTAATCTAACTAAGCAGTCAGTGACGTTCAGTGGAAATTGATTGAATGTTCAAAACCATTCAGTAATTTTTCTCCTTTCGATCTTGAACACTGGTTGGCGATGTATAAGAGACGTACAGTATGTAGTTAAAAAGAAAGCGAAGTTCAGAGTCAGTATTGTACTTTTCTCACGTCATCACACATGTCTCTGAAAAGTGTCGTTACCAGTATTGGAGAATGGGGTCATTTGTAATACTATCAATCTCTGCAATCAGAAACAAGCTAAAGCGGTCACTATGCACATGCTCAGTAGCGTTCTCTGTCTTTAATCGTCAGATTTTGCGGTATGAAAGTAATTTTGCTTGACAGGAAAACATTCTGTGTTAATTTTGTGCAACTGTCTAGTTGACTATTAGCATGACTGATTCATTGACAATGCTAAGACAGTTTGCTAGCATACCAGAATTCAAGATGGTTGACAACATGGGATCAGTTGTAACAGTGTTCATTGTTTCCTTCCTGGAAAGAAAAAAAAACAAAAAACTAATGAAACTTTTTCCAATCTTCAGTTGTCCAGGTTTTGTGAATCTGTGCCCACTGTAACCTCAGGAGTGGAACCTCAATATTCAATGTGTTGTGCATTCTGAGATGCCTTCCTACTCACCACGGTCGTAAAGAGTGGTTACTTTATTTACTGTCACCTTCCTGTCGTTTTTATCTTCATACTTATAAACGTTATAGGTTTATTCTTTCTACGTTCAGTATCTCACAAAAGTGAGTACACCCCTCACATTTTTGTAAATATTTGATTGTATCTTTTACATGCGACAACACTGAAGAAATCACACTCCATTGAACTCCATGCCCAAGAGGGTTAAGGCAGCGCTGTAAAATAATGGTGGCTACGCAAAATATTGACACTTTGGGCCCAATTTGGACATTTTCACTTAGGGGTGTACTCACTTTTGTTGCCAGCGGTTTAGACATTAATGGCTGTGTGTTGAGTTATTTTGAGGGGACAGTAAATGTACACTGTTACACAAGCTGTACACTCACTACTTTACATTGTAGCAAAGTGTCATTTCTTCAGTGTGGTCACATGAAAAGATATCATCAAATATTTACACACATGTGAGGGGTGTACTTACTTTTATGAGATACAAGAGAAAAAAAAAATACATATCTCCCACAGATTTAACGAATGGGGTCAGTTGTAACATTTTTATCCTTTATTTGTATATATCCTTTAATGTTAAAATGAAATTAGTACTTGCTTATTATGAATTACCAGACAAACACATCTTTCATGTGCCAAAGAACTGGAGCCGTAGCGTACAACTCAACTACGTTGCGCGATTCTAGTAGATTTCCTCTAGCACCTACTAAGATTTTCTCAAACCCAGGTAATTAATAGAAACTCACAGCTGAAACCTAATAAATGAAATCATCATTTGTTTATCTTTAATTCATGACTGCACAACAGTGTTTACACTCATGATAGAGCAGACCAATAATTAAATCTTGAGAAATGAGCAGGTGTGACAGCGAAACATAGGGCTCTGAAGTGCTAAAAACACTTGGCTAATGAGGGTATGCATTTCGGTTTATCAAGGGAGCCACCAATATTTTTTGTAATTGAGATGCACTAATTGTTCCAGTTTATTAGGTACTTGATAGGCGAGCCTAATAATCTGGCAGCTTGTTGTATTTTATATTTCGTTTCAAAGAAGTAGAGGTGAATTTTTCAGACAAATATATTGGATTGTCTCATAAACAAGACACCGAATGCATTATTTACGTTGAAATGTAATCAATAACATCTGCTCAACAAATCAGATGTCTGTGATAATGCTGTTTGTGCAGTGTAAGTAAGGAAATCGAGGTGATCTCTTCTTTATGAATGCAACATGCTAGCGGTGGGCGAAGAGAGAAAAGGTCAGCCCCTCGAGGCCATTCTTGAATGTTAATGAGACCCATTTCGATTCATCCTCTTCTTTTCTCTATGTTCTTATTCTCCTGGGGTCCTTCATGTTTCGTCTCATTAAACCATGCTTGCAGCACTAGCTGCTAGTCCTGAGCAGGCCACCCTGGAATCAAAGATGATCTGATGTGATGTGTCAAAAAATCTAAAGTGTAGTGTGCATGCAGCACTGATCAACTGTAATAATGTTATGGCATCTGAAAACAGGATTTCTTTATTACATTTATATGTTCATGTGTACAATTGTGTGATTATTTGCAGTGCACTTAGCGTCATCAGTTTCTAAAAGAATTTTAATTCATTGCAGAGCATTACCGCTCCATACTAATCACAGCTCTGGTAAGTTTCATGAATGGCTTCTCATTCAGTGCCATGACCAAAAACCTAAATTATTCCAGCTGAAAGGAATGAGTACGCTCCGGATGCAGCAAGCCATTCTTTGAACATGAATTGTTGAGCCAGACAGCAACAGAAACTGTGACTTGTATTTACTAGCCTCATTATTTGACTGCCAGTATGAAAACAATGGAAATAGAATCTACGAGTATGATAAGAAGTGGGACTTAAAGGAATACTCGTGGATTATTTTTAAACATATGCACTCTATTTTCCACATTTCTTACCACTGCCAAGAATTTAAATTTCAACATATTTTCCTGACAAAGGAGTTGTGATAAATAGGAACCCTTGATGTTGATTAGAATAAAAAAAAAATCCATGTGTTACATGAATTAGGATGGTTTTCTGAATAAATTTGGATTTTTATCAGAGTAGAAATAGAAAGAACTCATCTTTGGTCATGGTACCACAAACTATATGTAAATAGGAAATAGGCATCACAAATAAAGAAAAGGAAATGATTGGAAATGGATGGAATAACTCAGAAGTCTTCAATAGTGGAAGAAGGATTTTCAGAATCACACATTCTTAAATTATTTTTTACCCCAGAGTGTAGAATCTCACAACATTTGGTCAAACATCCCGAGATTTTGTGTCCACTGCGGCTAATTTTCGTTAAGCATGTCATGCTAACACATCCATGACGAGTTAGCATGCTGTGTTCCTATGTGTACACGCAAAGATTTTATGGCTAAGATGAGACCCCGTTCTACAAGACTCAACCGTAATGGTTTCATAATAGTAATGCTGATTTGCTGATGGATAGTAGAATTTTGTAGGCCTTTCCATTTAATATCATTACCAGGTGTCACTGATGCTCTCCATCTTTTAGGGCTCCTTCAGTCAGAGATCGAGAGTTCTTGGAATGTGTCGTGACTGCAGCTCAATTCAAATGGGTCTCACACTGTCTGCACCATGTAGCGTTTCTGCACTGAAGAAAGAAAAAAAAAAAGACTGTCTTGACAAGGTAGATAATGTGGAATGTAGTGACTAGGAGGTGCAAGAAATACGTCTGTAGGGAAATATACATAGAGAAGTGGTGTCGCTGAGCGGTCATGACTTGACAGACTTGCAATTATAATTGCATATGAAACGTACAGGATCTCTGAGAAGACACTTCAGATGTACCCGTGCCAGTGTCAAAACGTGTGTGCTAATGTACAACAGTGTTCACGGACACTGTGGACATGACGGAATAGCCCTGTGGCTCTCATAAGATCATGACTAATATACATGTTTAGCCATTACTAGAGATGAAAGGCATATTGAATGTGTTTATAAATTTAGATATATTTAGATATATCTCAGAAAAGACGACTGAAGAGGAGAGGGACCATCTGGGTTTTTACCAGCACACAGTTCAAAAGACTGTGTTTATGATGGTATGGGGGTGCATTATTGCCAGTGGAATGGGCAGCTTGCACATCTGGAAAGGCAACATCAATGCTGAAAAGTATATACAGGTTTTAGAGCAACCATCCAGATCCCATCCCATCTTTACTTCTGAGAGACTCCGCCTCTCTAAGATACTCTTTTTATACCCAATCATCTTACTGACCTGTTTCCAATTAACCTAATTAGTTGCAAAATGTTCCTCCAGCTGTTCCTTCTGCCTTTTGTTGCCCCGTCCCAACTTCTTTTCGACGTGTTGTGGCCATCAAATTCAAAACGACCTTCTTTTTTTTTTCTAAAATGGTACATTTACTCGGTTTAAACATTTGGTATGTTTTCTATGTTCCATTGTGAATAACATATAACATTATGAGATTTGCCAATCATTGCATTGTTTTTATTTGCATTCATTTAAATTTTTCACAGGGTCCCAGCTTTTTTTTTTTTTGGAATTGGGGTTGTAATACAAATGAAAGGGTATAAATTCTTTATTTAGGATTTCGCGAAACTGACCAAGTTTTGGTAAAACACATTTGAATACTTAAAGAATAATTCACGTATCATTCTCACTAGCTGTTCTACATTTTGTGTTTTTTCATCATTATTCTGTACATTTTGTGCAAAAAAACCGCATGGTTGCAGCGAACCAGAAAATAAAATGCGTTTCTGCCTCTGGATGGAGCTCAAATCTTCTCTAATTCCGGACTACTGGGACTACGGCTGCACCTAAGACCTTAAGACTTCGTATAAATCCATTATCAACTCTTCCACATTATCTGTTGTTACCCAGATGAGGACGGGTTCCCTTCTGAGTCGGGTTCCTCTCAAGGTTTCTTCCTCTTAAACATCTCAGGGAGTTTTTCCTTGCCATCGTCGCCACTCAGTGGCTTGCTCAGTTGGGATAAATACACACCTTCATTATCTGTTTACCATGTTTCTATTTCTGTAAAGCTGCTTTGAGACAATGTCTATTGTCAAAAAGCGCTATACAAATGAAACTGAATTGAATTGAATTGAAGTTACATTGAATTGCACAAATATAACACATATCAGTTCTCAGGTTATAAAAGCATATTTTAAGTAAAGACAGCTATAACATTGCTATATTAAGACAGAAGAAATATGCTAGTTTTCCTGAGAATACACCACGATTAAACTGTAAACCGGATTCTAAGTGATCCACGAGTATTAGAGCGGTATGAAGCAGAAAGAGAGATTTCACTCTGCACATTTGGTGCTGTTCCACTGAGACTGCATGCTTGGTTAGTGTGTGTGTGTGTGTGTGTGAATGTTTTTCCCACTGTAGCTCGACGCTGACCTTGATGCTCCGCTCGGCGCATGACATGCTCCATGCACATGACAGTACGGCCTCCCCAGACGAGAGCATGAAACCAATGTGCTAGGATCGATCACAATTACAACGTCACTTGGTGTTAGGAAAACAAATGTGCAGCGCGTCTGCAGAACGCTCCGTGGGGAAGGAAAACGAAATGAATTTTCAGCTCATGATGTCTGGCCTGTGTTTCACTAAAGACTGAAGGGCAGAGCACTGGATCGTGAAACATGAACTTTTGTTCTGTGTGAGTGTGTATGATGAGTAATCCCAGCTCGCTAGAAGTATCACAATTACGTTGGACAGAAAAGCAACTATGAATATTAACTTAAGGGAATGTGCAATGTCACTATCTATCTATCTATCTATCTATCTATCTATCTATCTATCTATATACACAGTATCTCACAAAAGTGAGTACACCCCTCACATTTTTGTAAATATTTGATGATATCTTGTCATGTGACAACACTGAAGAAATAACACTTTGCTACAATGTAAAGTAGTGAGTGTGGAGCTTGTGAAACAGTGTCAATTTGCTGTCCCCTCAAAATAACTCAACACACAGACATTAATGTCTAAACCGCTGGCAACAAAAGTGAGTACACCCCTAAGTGAAAATGTCCATTTTCAATTGGACCAAATTTATTTGTATTCGGCTCTGTATTGGAAGTGGGCGTGACCTAAACTAAAAAGTTTTTGTTCATTTGTTTGTTTGGTATTCGCTCAGGGGTAACATTTTTAATAAAATAAAAAAATAAAAAAATACAGAAGAAATAATGTTGCAATGATGTGTTGACATAATTGCCTCTGAAACAAGAAGTCAGGGCGGGACATATTGAGTAGCCCCTCCTTCTTTTTAAATAGCCAATAGCCCTTCGCTTACCTCACAGCCTGGGCTAAGCCGTACATAACAGTTGGATTTTTTTATAATGTTGAGTTCAGACACGTCAGATTCTAGAGAGCATTTGATTGGACAGAAAATCTGATGAGTAGGTGAAGTGCAGAATGATGTCATCAAAATTGATGATCTGTATTAAAGAGAGAATGTATTTCGAATGCATGCCTCTTCTAAATGTGAATTTGGTCGTTATTTCGGAATACACTAGCTTATAGATAACCTTAAGTCTGACATAATCATACTAAAAGCCACAAAACTCCATTTTGATTTCACGTGGACTTTAAGTGTTAATATAAATGGATAAAAAGATTTTTTTTTAAAGAAAATTTTAATCCTTGGGACAGTGCTGTGTGGGCTGTATGGAGCAGGGAGCTCTACAGGGAGACATTTTAAAAATGGCATCTCAAATATGACACACAAGAACTGGCGCATCCCGTCAGGGTCGATCGGCCCAGAGAATGATGTTCATGATCAAACAGCACAAATACAGAGTTAAAGCAGCGGAGCACAGCAAACTGGACTGCAATCGACGAAAGCAACAAACATGCCGCTCAGTCTGCAGCCAGTGCACTCACTTGATATTCATCTGTATTTGTATCTGTTCAGAACAAAATATCTGTTCATTCTCAATAACATATTTGTATTCGGCTACATCTGGTCTGTACATGCGTCTCTGTCCAAGAAGCACAGCGAGTTGGGTATATTCAAATAGAGGAATAGATTTCTTCTCAGAATCCACTGTTACTAGCCGGTATTGCCAATTACAAGTTGAAAATGAACCACTGCGGGAAAAAAAAAAGCCTTCCTGTTTGTCTCTCTCTGTTTTGGCAGAACCAGTCTATTTGCTCATGGCTTGCGCTGCAATATCGTGCATGGATTGGAGATCTTAGACACCCTTCAGAGTCACAGAAGCCAAACAAATGGATTTTCGACTAAGAACTGGCCGGGCGCGTACATCCCACAGCTGCGAGATGGAAAAGAAATCGTTAGGCTTTATAGACTAAACACTTTGCTTTCATAGCAACCTACAGGAAGTGTCGCGAAATTTCTGAATTTTTATTATTATTATTTTTTTTCATTTTTTTTTTACCAAATCAATAAAGCAAAACAAACAACCATATGTGGTTCCATCTAAGGTGTAGGTCTGGTGCCAGTCAGGATCTCCTGAGTGGCACAAACACAACAGATTGTGGGGTAGTGTATTCTGTGATTGAATACTGTTTGCATCAACCTGTTATGATCAGAAATTCACAGGATCTGTCGTATGGAATGGATGAGATATTGTTACAGTATAAGTTAATGGTAAATGGCGCACTTATATAGCGCTTTTATCCAAAGCGCTTTACACTGTGTCTCATTCACCCATTCACACACACACCAATGGTAGCAGAGCTGCCGTGCAAGGTGCTAACTTGACATCGGGAGAAACTGGGGGTTCAGTATCTCGCCCAAGGTCACTTCGGTATGTGGAGTCACGTGGGTCAGGAATCGAACCTCCAACTCTACGATTAGTGGACGACCCGCTCTACCACCTGATCCACAGCCGCCCCGTAAGTTGTAAGAATCGCTAAAACATGACCCAGAATTTCAAGTTCAAGTGGCGTCATTGTCCTTTCAACCATATACAGCTGGTACAGTGCACAGCTGGTCCAGGACCATGTTGCTACGTAAAACAACACACTAACTACATGAGACGAAACAGAATTCACTAACTACATGAGACGAAACAGAATAGAATAAGATCTACACATTTATAACATACATAAAGTGCATGTGCAAACAAATGCTAACAACACGAGACAGTACAGTACTACTAAAATAGGACAATAAGCAAACGTCCGATATAACAGGTAGTGCAAAAGATTGGTAATAAAGAGTAACAATATCATATAAAAGTAGTGTAAATGTAAACATAACATGCTATGATTGAGTATTCAGCAGATTAGCTTATAACAAATATGTACATGGCAATTATTGTGGTACCAGTTTAGTCTGAGTGTGTGTGTGTGTGTCAGTCCAGTCTCTGAGTATTGAGGAGTCTGATGGTTGAGTGGAAGAAACTGTTACACAGTCTGGCCGTGAGGTCCCGAATGCTTCGGTACCTTTTTCCAGATGGCAGGAGGGTGAAGAGCGTGTGTGAAGTGTGTGTGGGGTCATGTACAATGCTGGTGGCTTTGAGGATGCAGCTTGTGGTATAAATTTCTATGATGGAGGGAAGAGAGACCCCGGTGATCCTCAGTGTCCGCTTCAGGGACTTCAGGATCCAATAAGATGCAATATTTATGAACCAGGCAGTGATGCAGCTGCTCAAGACGCTCACAGTAGTTCCTCTGTAGAATATGGTTTGGATGAGAGTTGGGCTATTTTCAGTCTTCTCACTGCACTGCTGGGCTTTCTTGGCTACTGAGCTGGTGTTGAGGGACCAGGTGAGGTTCTCCGCCAGGTGAACACTGAAGAATGTAGTGCTCTTGACGATCTCCACGGCGAAGAGTGGTCACTCCGTGCGCTCCTGAAGACAACAACCATCTCTTTCATTTAGTCCACGTTCAGAGACAAGTTGTTGGACATGAAGCAGAGTTAATATTACAACCCGTAAGTTCATTTTAAGATTTTCCATTAACATCATGTTTTTTTGTTTTTTTTTTAATTTATACCACAGCAATATTGCAACATTTACAATTTGTTACATACTTAAGAATGAATAATTGTATAGTAATTTTTTAAGGAAAATTAATCCACTTATGGTTAGTTTTAATGTTATAGAAACAAGTTAGATCCCATCACCAGTCACTCTATTTTTCTCTTTGTCACGTATCCGGAAACTCGGGACTCCATGTCCCATCAGCCACTGCACTACACCACCTGACCACATGCACCTGACTCACGTTTTTGTTAATTAGCACCAATGTGTATATATAGTCTTTGTCTGCACTCTTTCGGGGTCTTTCGTTGTTATAGACTCACGTCACTTCTGTCTCCGTGTTTGGTTCTTGCCACAGTGTTATGCCCAGTTGTCCTAGTGTTTTTGTTTCGTTATTCGTGTGTTTAAAATAAATGTTTAAAAAATCTGCGATTGCTTCGGCCTCCACTCGCCAAACGTGACACTCTTGAAGTTAACAAGCTTGACATGTTTCCATGAAACTGCAGACTCAGACTCCCATATCAGAGAATGTACAGTTAGAGCTTTATCTCTGTCAGCACTGACACGGGAGACTCTTTCCATACCTGTAAATGCTAAATAAACATCTTCTTGCAGTGTATTTCACAATATCAACAATGACGTTTTGTTGCTTATGTTGAACATCTGCCATACAATTCTCTGTGTAAATAGAAATTATATTACCTTGAAATGATAACGTATTAATATATTAACATATTAATTTTTATTTCTTTTTTTTTCTCTTCTCAATGAAATATTTGGGAAAGGGAAGGGAGGGGAGAAAAGGCAAATGAATCACATGGAAATGAATCATATGCAAATGAATAAATAAATCAATGAAAAAAATTAAGAAAATTAATTAAATTAATAAAAAAATGAAACTTTAAACATGCGAAATGATAACATATTAGAACGAGTGCATTAATACAAACCTGTGATTTGTGTCAGAGCTGCACAATTTATCAGCATGTTCTGACCAATCAGAATTGAGAATGTCACCTATCCACAAATTTCGTTATCATCACTGATCACATAAATATATTAAAGCATAAATTATACAAGTATAGAACAGAACAAGACCCAATATTTCGAACACACTTCTGGAAATCCATCATTAAGCAAGATGACTGTAAATCAACCTGAAAAAAAAAAAAGGCAAAATCTACCTAAAGGGCAAAATAATGAATCTACTACACATAAAGTTCATGCTGGCAATTAACGGCAAACTGATGCAGATTACAGCGAAAGGTCATCTATCAGGACTTTACAGCTGTCAGTGAGAGCACTTCTAATTAATATAAGCAGAGCACACACTCTCACCAAAAATTTCAACTTGTTTTCATCTGGGTTCAGCTTGTTCTGTCTTGAGTCTTGATTTCCCCAAGCAATTAATTATATATATATATATATATATATATATATATATATATATATATATATATATATATATATATATACATATATATATATATATATATATATATATATATATATATATATATATATATATATATATGTATGTATATATATATATATGTATGTATATATATATTGTATATATATATATATATATATATATATATATATATATATATATAATATATATATATATATATATATATATATATATATATATATATATATGCTTATTTTGGTGATGGTCTTAAATATTGAATGACCAAATTTTGTTCACTGATATACATTTAACAGGACGTGGAAAATATGTCAGGATGTTGTTGTTTTTCATAATTGTTTGTAGAATTAATTTGGTGATATTAAATTTTGGCTTCAGAAAGCATTGATTAGGCTGTATTTTTTCCAATGTTGAAGTTGAACAGAAATAATCATTAAAAAAAATAAAATAAATACAAACCCAAGCAGTTAAAAACGTTTAGATAAGTTAATTAAGGAATAAAATATGCTGGAGTGTGCTGTAATAAGAAAATAATGAATGACGTTGATACGGTGGTGTGAAACAGAATCCACCATACAAAGTCGTTTGAAATAGCTGTTACTATAGAAACACTAATGAATTAGTCCGTTTTATTTATATATATATATATATATATATATATATATATATATATATATATATATATATATATATATATATATATATATATATATATATATATTCTGACCAATCACATTTGAGAATTCAACAATGCTGAGGTATACGGTATTTGTGCTTTATTTTGGTGATGACTCCAAATATAGTTTATAAGGAGTACAAGTCAAGTCAAGTACAAGGGATGTCAACTAAACAATGGCATGATTTCAACTCTAGGAACTTTGGAAAGCAATTATCAAGATCTATTCTGGGTGGGGATTTGGCAGAATTTTAAAAATAAACAACACCAACAACAAAAATAAACAATAAACAAGCACTTGTCATTATATTAAAAAAAGAAGAGTGGAAAATATGTTCTCAGTTCATTACTGGATCTTATTTCATAGCCAAACATTGCTCAACATTTTGGACATGATGACGTTTTTAGATCCTGACCACGTGTTGAGTATTGAAGGATATTGCTTTTGAATGAACCCTACTGTTGGAATACTAATGGCTCCAAGAGTTACTCAGGTACTGCCTTTTCCAGCTTTTCCGCCACTAATGTAAACAAATGAGCTGCCAGAGATCCAGAAGAGTGCTGTGCATAAAAGAGATGAATAAATCATAATCAATCAATCTGCCAATCAATCAGGAGCGTCCATATACTCCTTTCTGTTCAGCAGAGTACAGGTGCTCGTGCAGAGTGGCGTGTAATGTGTTTCGGTGTGCGTTCGTGTGTGTGTGTGTGAAGGAGGTTGTAATGTCTGTGAATGCCGCAGTGGTAAATTAGTCCCTATAGGAAGCCATCAGGAGACGCGTTTCTACCCAGCAGGCATTAAAAGCAGCAGGTTGAGCCGCAGGCTAGAGAGAAAATTGGGAAGAGTTTGTGGCTCGCTAATAAGAATCATAAGACTTCTTACTGAAACACATCTCTGAAATCAATTTCAAAGCAGTTATTTCACCTGGAATCTTGGACATGAATTTGTTTCAGTAGAAAGAAAGAAAGAAAAAAACATGAAATATTGAAACATTATTCAGTACGTCTGTAAAGGTGTGTGTCAAAATCGGTAAATATTATGCGGCATATTTCCTGGACTGAAAACTTGTTCTTGTCACCTGATTGGCTGAACAGAACCAATCATTCCATTTCACTCGACGCTGCTTTCTGTGCAGATATGGTAATTGAAGTCATCAGAGAAATTGAGATTACGTGTCAGTCACAATTTGAAACTAATGAGCTCAGACTAAATGACTGCTCAGTCTTCAGGGAGACTGTAATAAACTGTCTGAAAATGGCCGAGTGCTGGAAAAAAATAAATAAATCCTATACAGTATAAAACTATACGGGTTCATGCATCATTATTAGGTAAGATCATGGACATTTATTACATCTTTGGATGATTTATATTTTTTCTAGTCATTCTCACTAAAATGGTAAATTTATTGTTGACAAATATTCTCCATTTGGGAAGAACAGCTGATGAAAGACTGGTTTCTCCACAAGACCTGTTGTTTTGGAGATGCTCTGACCCAGTCGTCTAACTATCACAATTTGGCCCTTTTCAAAGTCGCTCAGATCCTTACTCTTGCCCATTTTTCCTACTTCCAACACATCAACTTTGAGAATTGACTCTTTACTTGCTGCCTAATAATCCCACCTTTGACAAGTGCCATTGTAATGGGATAATCAATGTTATTTATTTCATTTTACCTGTCAGGGTTTAAATGTTATGGCTGATTGGTATATGTTCTGGTATATGCTTTTGGATGGCTCGTGCACACATTCACACATCTGAAACCTTTCCTGGGGATACTAGGCATGAATACAGCCCCGTAAACACATTGGATGGGACACCGGTTTATCACAGGGCAACCTGAACACTCATTCACATCTAGGGGCGATTTAGACAATCCACATATTAACATGTTTTGGGGAGGAAATTAGAGAAATCCCAGATAGAACATACAAAAATCAGCAAAGACATGACCATATACGCAGTACCGTGCAAATGTAAGCAAAGAAAAGCTGTAGAGCAAAGATGCCTTCAAAATAATGTAATTAAATGGTTCAACATTTAAAAAAAAATACTGTAAAGACCAGTAAACAGTAGTAAATGAAACAAAGTCGATATTTGGTGTGACAAAAATTATAAACATAGTAGTCTCTGGTACAATTAGTGCAGTTTTATAAGGAACTTCGCTGCCAAGTTTTATTGAGCATCTCGCAGAACCAGCCACGGTTCTTCTGGAGGCTTGTCGCACTTGCTTCTTATTTTTGCAGCAAAACCCAGCAGCCTTCATTGTGTTTTTTTTGTCTGAAAAGTGGTCTATTACATAAAATGCTTTTTTCTTTAATGACATACAATATATATATATATATATATATATATATATATATATATATATATATATATATATATATATATATATATATATATATATATATATATATATATAAAATCTGATTGGTCAGAATATATATATATATATATGTGTGTGTGTGTGTATATATATATATATAAAACGGACTAATTCTAACATTTTATTTTGTGCAACGAAACTAATGTTTGGGAATCTAAAAGTTTTTTTTTTTAGATAATTTAGAAGTCATGAAATAATAATAAAAAAAATCTATAACAAAGTTTGTACTAAAAATAGGGTGCCCAAAACCTTTGCACAGTACTGTATACATGCACCACAAGCAGAAAGTTTGGTTTATGCGCAACATGTGAATAAGTCGACCGTGTTTGTGCTATTCTCCTGCTGTGATTACAGTGTGTCTTAACCTTTTCACCAGTTCTGTCCGGGCATCATAAATCACAGTGACATTAAAAAGGTTTGCAACAAAAGAAGTAGCAGATTCTATGTTTAATCTCTCGAAATAATCTTCTAGTTTTCCATTTTCAGCCCCAGTCAGACTGTCGTGTGTCTGACTAGGGATTTTATTTTATTTATTTATTTATTTTTATGAGAAGAAGCAATTTCACTGTCAGGCTTTGTCAAAATGCCAGAGCCCAACAGGTGGCTAATATAATCTGCTCAATTTGGACGGAAGGCTTTTGCAAGGGTGGTTTGCACAAAGCATTTGTATTTACACTTTTTCTCTTTGCCTGAGATTTCAGTTGCTTTAAGGGGATTCCGAAACAGAGCCTGAACAAGTATTGCATCATTTTTCGAGAGAGGAATGATTAAAAGTAAATATTGTAGAGCTAGAGTATACAGTATACGTGTAGAACATGGTAAAAGAAAGTCGTTTGTTGTTCATTCTTGACTAATGAGAGAGTTTTGTGGTGTGTGTCGGTGGTGTGGTGTGGGTTTTGAAAATGGAGCTGTGGATGTTATATAAACAGGACACTTTCAAAACGCTTCGGCAAGTGATTTAGCAAGCAATTTGTGGACTCTACCAATGTTGGAATCAGAAAGAGCAGCTTAAGGTGGAATTAGATCTGTGGTTCTGAGTCTCAGCATCTTTTATAATAGAATGCTGATGCTGGTGGATTGGTTTCTCTGGGAGGATCAGCTCTGGTGTGTGTGTGTGTGTGTGTGTGTGTGCGAGTTGTGTAGGCACTTATACAGTTGGTTTCTAGCTCAAGGATGGAGTCTTTTTTTTTTTATTGGCGCTCATTTTTGTGTTCATTTGTTCATAAGTGTTGCAAATGTCGAATGAACATGAAGGGATCTTGTAGCCGATTGTGCCGTAAACTTACTAAGGCACCATTTTCAACCAGTTACTCTTGTAAATGGTTCATATGTTACAGTATGTATTATGTCATATATATATATGACTGTGTATGTATTTGGTCTCATTTCATGAAGCATCCTGAAGACCAAGGAGCCATCAAAACAAGTCCAGGACAAAGTCTGGAGAAGTATCAGGATCGGATTCAGGGTTTGAACATGGAGCACCATTAAATATGTTATTTAATTATTATTTTTTTTTTAAAGAACTCCAAAAAACGTCAGAGACCGGGTAAAGAGGGGATTAGTGAAAGAAGCAAGCAAGTTCACATGATGCTACTACCGCTAAGCTTCACGATTTGTATTTCTTCATTTTTTGCAGATTTATGACAATCCCAATTAAGTCTAATCCAATCCAAGATTGTAACACTACAAAATGTGGAAATGTTCAACAGAAATGAAAACCACTGTAGTTTTTTTCCGTCTTTACCTTGACTTATTGAATAATGTTGCTCAGGCATGAACTAATGAATGCAAATGAGTCAAGTGGTTTGTATATGCAAGGACATTTAAAAAAAAAACAAAAAAACAGCAACAAATTCAGAATTCTAAGTTTGGTCCCAAAGGGAAAGACCTTCAAACAACAGCTCGGAGCTAAAAGTGAATCGAAGTGTAATGGCCAGCAGCCCAAATAAACACTGATGAATCAGAGTGGCTGATGGAAATATTGGCATTGGGTTTTATCTTGTCTAATTATGCGTTTGTTTTAATGGCTCTGTGGTGACAGGATTCGGTGCATCAGCTGTATCTTTCTGCCACGGGTGTTCGGTCTACCAGAGTAGCCAAAATAATAATAAATAAATAAAAATAAAATCCACGTTGCCTTGACAACGGGTGATGAGTACTGGGGCCCTGATGCTCAGAAGCATAAATTTAGATGTGACATTATCTTGTTATTTGGAGGTGCTTGCTAACAGGATGCAGGGGCATCGATGTGTCATCCTGGCATCATGAAGCAAATGCAGATGCACATAATCAGCCAAGCCAGTTATGTCCTTGTGTTCTGCATCTATGGGTGTGTGTGTGTGTGTGTGTGTGGTAAAAGTAAGATCTTGCATTATGGACATGATTATATGCAACATTAACCATTATTGCTCTGTTTTATTGAATTGTCCAAGCTTTATGCAAGCTGCTGACACATTTCCACGTCTTTCTGGTGCATTATTGGTATAGTTGATATAGCATTAGGTGTATGTTGGAAGATGTTTACCTACCATGCTCAAATACACAATTAATCGATGACCAAATCCACTTGTAAGCATCAACATGTGCGTACCCATGCATGACCAATAGGTAGCAACACCTCTAGTAATGATTAATAATGTTTACTTCATCTTCCATAACTAAAATGCAAAAACAAACAACAAACACAAGCAACCTCAGCTGGCTCTGGATGGATTCATCAAAGGAATTCGTAATGAAGCTTTGGTTAGCAAACCTACAGGAGGATTTTTCAAAACAACCCTGCCAATACTGGTCCTATGTCACTTTGCTGCCTGGGTTTATCCTCCCTCCGTTCTCCATAGTACACTGCATGACTTGAATGAATACTTTAACATCATAGAAAGTAAAAAATATATATAAAAAATTGAAAGTGCTACTTCACATGCTCAATTATTTAATTACTATGGAATAATTACTAAGGAATTGTATGTGAGCTTGACACGTTTCAAAGACGGAAATGGAAGCAAGTGCAGATTTCAAACATTTAAAAAACAAACAGACAAAAACAACAAAGATACAATAACACGAGGCAAAATACTATGGCAAAACCAAACATCGACGCATGGACAAAAGCATGGAAAGACAATTATCTGAGACCCCGATGTTTAAAAAGTTACAATTTGTAGATATATCCATTTTTCAGACTGATTTTTTATTTTGATTGTTTGTTAACTGGGGGGACTGATCTATTGTTTTAGTGAGCCCCTTCAACAAATATGGTTCTAAAGTGTATAATTTTCACCAAAATCCAATCTTTGCGAAAGGTCCAACAATGGTTGTCTTTTAAAGCTGATGCCGTGTTTTTGTGTTCGAGGCCGAGTCAGCTTATCTCATAATTGGCTCCTGAAGTTTGTTGAATTCCTTTTCACTGCAGCACCCTGTGTGTGAGAACACTTCATGGCCTTGATATGAGGCAAACCCCCATTCCCCTGACCAATTTCTGCTTGTCAAAGTCAGTGTCGATCAGGCTGGGATGAGTGACTAACCTGCTCATTATTTTAAATGTGGAAACTGCATGCTAATGTCATCCTTCCCTCTCTCCAGTCTACTCCAAATTAAAAAGTGTTTTACAACCTTGATGAGCATCCCAATTAATAACACTGACACCATCCACCGCATGCTAGCTGTGTCCCCAGTGGTGTATCATTAGATTGTGTGTTACCATAATAGCATAGTGTGCTATGGACTGTATATGTAAATAATGTTCTTCTTTCATAGTTTTCATTTGTGTTTTCGTTGCACTCAGCTGCTAATCCTGTTGCTGTTAACATAGCCGGCCTCATCAACATTTGGAGGCAAAGCGTCCCCAAACATGGGCTTCAGATCTCATTAGGCTCCTACTGTATATTCTTTCTTCTAGGTGAAATTGATGAGCATTAAAGACACTGTTCTGGTTTCCACACAAATTACCATGCAGGAGAGCCAACCACTCTCTCTCTCTCTCGCGCTTTCACGAGGATGTCATTTCAGTCCACCAGTCCACACCAAGAGAAGGGCTCTTCAGCTCCAGCCAAACGGATGATATGCTTTGCCAAGCATCCCTCCCCCCCTCCTCCACCCAACTCTCTTTCAGTCGACTCATTTCAGGGAAATTATTCATGGCCCATGCACTGTAATCACTTCTCCAATCCCGGGAAATCTCCACTGGTTGAAAAGTGGCCATAAGTGAATTTCTGGATGGGCACTATGAAGTGGTAATATTTGGATGGGCAAATTCATATGCAAATCAGAATGATCTTTGTTCGAACAGCACTTGGATCTCTCATACATGTTGAATCTAATGAGAAGATCAAGAGTTTCATAAACGCCACAAATAGTGGAATATTAAAATAAACTCTAGAAGGACATTTCTTATTTCTTCTTGGGCAGTCTATATTGTAGAAAAAAACACATTTCCAGTCTAACATGCATAAGGATCTATAAATTACATTTAATCTGTTAAATTAGGAGTTGAGCTGGAGCGGCTGGTATAAATGAGTTAGCAGGGCTAAGCCTCCCATTTTGAATTTCTTAAAGCAAATTAATTTGGACTTTTGTGGAACCAAGTGCAAAAGCGCAACCAGTAATTATAAGAAATATACACAGAATTGTATTATAGATGTGAAAAGCTGGGTTGGGGCTGATTTCTTTCTATCCCAATCTGTAGATTCATGCAGCCTATCAATGACAGTCATGTAATGTGATTACACAGAGTGAAACACTCCCTAGGTGTGAAGGTAAGTTTAGGTTGTTTTTTTGGTGTTTTTTTGTTTTTTTTTTGTACTCGGCAGTGATACTGTATTTAAAAGTCCATCAATAAAAAGACTGCATTTACATCCTGATGAGTTACAGTAACCACTCTGATGTCTCATGTCTCGAAGAGTTTTATTCCTCTGATACCACAGCTCTAACATCTCTTCACAGAAAGCTTCACCATATCAATGATTTATATCAATGACTGTTTATATCCACTGTCTGCCAAGCAAGTTGCTAAGTATACTTTTAGAGTACCACTGAAATTCTTGAAGCATTCGGATCCATCTAAACTCTTAGACAGCTCAGTCAAAAAGTTCATACCAATAATCATCCAAAACACCAGAACCAGACAGGGATTAAACTAAGATCATATACAAGAAGTTGAGTTACTGGGTCAATACACAGGCAAGCCAGAACCTCAGATCTTGTACACTAGATATAGAGGCAAGTCTTTGCATGGATATGTATGTACGATGTGCGTTCATAGTCAATGAACAGAAAGTACAAACAGAACAAGAACAAGAACTCTGGTGAGATAGCCCTCTGCTGGCAGGGAGGGGTATTATCTTGGGCATTTCTGACAAACAGTTTTGATCAGTAAGTTTGGCTGCTTGAATAAACAAATAATCGAGAACATGATGATGCAAAATGAGTCTCAGATAATGAAATCCCACACTATGACCAATGTGAGCTAGTTTATTAGCATTTAGCCGCTGTCTCCAAAATGTACTTGAAGAACCACAGATGAATTCTGGAAACTTCTGCATGAATTATAGATGAACTACATGGCTGCAGTATACTATCACACATTTCAGAATGTAAAGCTAAAATGAATCAAAAAGTATGTGTATTTTATTTATTTACTTTTTTTTTCTTCGTTTTTATATTTGTAATATTCAAAAAATACAGATCACGATTACAAAATCATGAAATATACTTCATGTCTCAATGCAATTCTGTTCACCATAGTTAAGATTCAATCAGAATAATGCAAGTAAATTGTTTACATAGCTTCTGGAGTTATGCAATATAGGGAAATTGTCTCATTAAAGGAACTAAATAGTTACCCGGGTATTGATGCATGTAAGTGTGACTATTCTGAGCCAGCGATCGCACACGTCAATAATTAGGTTGTGCGATGAGGCATAACAGGTGTACATACGAGTTTGCATTGATTTCTTTCTATAAATTCACAAGGTCTGTTTGAGAGCACAGTGGAATGGATATTGCACATTAATTATACATTACCGTTGGAACCTGCACAAGGGGACTAATGAGCTGCAATAATGATGCATGAAAAATAGAAGCTTGAAAATTCAGAGAGGAATTTAGTGAAATGGGTGAGGACTAAATTGCATAAAGGTAGCCTAGACATATATATATATATATATATATATATATATATATATATATATATATATATATATATATATATATATATATATATATATATATATATATATATATATATATATATATATATATATATATATATATATATATATATATATATATATATATATATATATATGGATAGATAGATAGATATACACTCCAGCATCTCCAGTCAATACCATCTCCAAACAAAGTTGCAAGTTGCTGACAAGAAGCAGGCGCTGTTTTGCACAAAAAAAACCCACCCTGTGACTTCGTCTCTCATAAGCAAAGCTTGAAGATAAACCACCAACGTGAACCTGCAGTGCAACCAGAGTTCTGCTTATTAACATTTGTTTACCTCCATTAAAACGTTACGTTCTTGGCCCGAGAAAGCCAGACATTAGAAATAGGTCACATCCCAGCTTAATTGAATTCTTGTCTCACTCTGCCTGCCAAACTGCGAGCAATGTTTTGTGACTCATACAGCCTCGGTGATTGCTGCTTAAAAGTGTTACGGCTGTCTGGACTTTCTATAGTGCTTCAGCTGCAGAATTATATATACGGGTCTGGACATGACCCTGATTCATAACCCTGAACTAATGAATCATGTTCAGCATTATAGAAGTTGACTGGAAGATGAATGCATTTTTGCCTTCAATCTCTTAGGACATAACACGTTGTCCTCATGGATATGAAGTTAGGTTGCGATCATAATGTGCTCTATATTGTGTAATGTGAGGAATGAAACACAACGTGACATTATGTCATATATTTGAAAAATGTCAGTATGTGGTATAAGGGGATGAGATATGCTGTTATAGAAAACTAATCAATGGCAAAGGGAGGTGATTAAGCCCGAATTACTCTTATCACCGTTAAGTTGATTATTATCCAAAAACAGCACATCCAAAAGAAATTATTCCTCTTCTTGCCAATTCACCAATGCTAACTCTCTCTCTCTCTCTCTCTCTCTCTCTCTCTCTATATATATATATATATATATATATATATATATATATATATATATATATATATAAATTCTTGTGTAACTGACTTGATTTACATTACATTGATTCATAATTATAGAGTATTTTCTTAATCTTGAGCTAAAGTGTACAGTAAATTACAGTAAATTATTTATAGCATGATGTTATCATGTGATCTATAAATCTTAGTTCATAATGAAGCGTAAAAAGAAAATGTTTTAAGAAAATATAAAAAAAACTTGTTATTATTACAAAAAGTAAAACACGCGAGATTGTTAAATTAGAACTGGTTTCATGGAAATCAAATATTTCAAATATTTAATCGATTATATTATTGAACCCTTCTTTTTGTCATATAATTCATAATCAGAGTTCCTTAGTTATCTGCGCAAAAGTACCCATAATTATGTGTACCCTTTATACCCCAAACATCCAGAGGAAGAAGCAGAATGACACAGGAAGTGACAAATACACGGGGGGGTTGGGGGGTGTAATAATCAGATGTGCCCTGCCTCAACAGACTCAGGCCCAAACCCTCTGGGCTTATCTGGGCTTATCAGTAGAGATAAGTGAAGCCAGTGAAGTGTTGTTTATGCTCATGCTTCTTCTTCATGACACAGAAACGGGAGCTGCACTTTGTCATGAAATGACATTTTGTCCTAGACACAAGGCCTGTGCTTCAGCCTTCACTGCTACTCAATAGCTGCTTCTGTTCCACTAGCCAGATGAGCTGCAATGCTGTCTTGAAGTATGGAGAGCATATTTGCTGATTTATGTATGCAGCTCAGCATCTGAAGTCATGCCATAAGAAACACCAGCACGTATCATGTTAATGTGAAGTCCTCAAGGTAGCCATGCAAACAAAGGCCTGATCTATGTGCAGTTATTTGTACATTGTAAACAAAACCCGCAGTGGTTAATTACCATGTGTATTATTACATTATACTCCAGCTGAAAATAAATGAACACTAGAAGGTTTGCCATGCCCAGTTAGAAATTATAAAACTATGTTTGCATGCGCACACAGATTTGCTACTTTCCTTCATGGTCAGCATTAAAGGAATTGACCTTTTGCAGAGTGATTGATATGGCCCAGTGGCCATTTTGAACAATGGTTAGGTACTGAATAACAGTGAATCCATGGAGTCTATTAATGGTATATTCCAGATTAATGTAAGCAGTAAATTAACTAGATATACTTTTCACACTTTGGCTATCCAGCCAGTTTGTTTAAATTGATCGGCATAACATTTAAACCACCTGATTAATATTGTGTAGGTTCCCCTTGTGCTGCCAAAACAGCTCTGACCCTGGACACCACAAGACCTCTGAAGCTGCGCTGTGGCATCTGAGACCAAGACGTTAGCAGCAGATCCTTTCTGTCTTGTCAGTTGCGAGGTGGGACCTCCATTGATCGGACTTGTCCAGCACATCCCACAGACGCTCGATCGGATTGAGATCTGGGGAATTTGGAGGCCAAGTCAACAACTTGAACTCTTTGTTATGTTCCTCAAACCATTCCTGAAACTTTTTGCTAATGTCCTTTTTGCTAATATCCTGCTGATAGAGGTCATTGACATTAAGGAATACATTTGTCATGAAGTGGTGTACTTGGGCTGTAGAAATGTTTAGGTAGTTGGTATGTAACATCCACATGAATACCAGGACCCAAGGTTTGCCCAGCAGAACATTGCCCAGAGCATCACACTACCTCCGCCAGCTTGACTTCTTCCCATAGTGCGTTCTGGTGCTATCTCTCCAACAGGCAAGCAGCACACATTCACCCGGCCGTCCACATGATGTAAAAGGAAACCAGGCTACCTTCTTCCCTTGCTCCATGGTCCAGTTATGATGCCCACTGTTCTATCAGACCCAGCATGAACTTTTTCAGCAATCTGTGCTACAGTAGCTCTTCTGTGGGATCGGACCAGACAGTCTAGCCTTCGCTCCCCATGCACATTAACGAACCTTTGGTGCCCATGACTCTGTTGCGTATTCATTGGTTGTCCATCCTTGGACCACTTTTGGTAGGTACTAACCACAGCAGACCGGGAACACCCCACAAGACCGGCTGTTTCAGAGGTGATCTGACCCTGTCGTCTAGCCATCACAATTTATCACTCTTATAACGACACAATCCCATCATGTCTTCTTCCTTTCACTAGAGAAACTTTGTTACAACTCTCTCTGTTTCATCCTCTTTTTTAAGTGTTTGTACTAATAGAATTCAACATTTGCCCTTAGACTTCCATTATGAGTGAGTGTTTAGTAAACAGGCTTTCTGTTCTCTTCTCCGTGCAGGAACATGTGGAAATGATTATGGTAATCACATATACACTACAGATGTAATGGATGGAGATAATATAGCTGCTTAAAACAGCAGTTTAGAAATATATGCTGGATTCAAGGCAGTGAACACTGACAAGGATTCTGCATATAAGCTTGTACTGTAATAGTGGGAACATAATTCAGTATTAGGTCACATGTGAGGCTACTGATTAGGGTGTACAGTGGAGTGCACAAGTTTGAAGACTCTGAGAACAACATGAAGACCATTCAGTGCAAATATATATATATATGTAAATTTGACACTAACCGGGTTAGACTTTACCACTCTTCCTTTATCACAAATGGTTATATATTGTACTGTATAATAACACAGTCATGGTCATATTTTTCTCATTTATATTTACTGAAACATTATAAAGCATATATTGCCCTTGCCTTTGCATACAGCTTTATTCTGATCTGAAAAGAAATACTGCATAACTATGCGAAAATTCAAAGACTGAAAAACCATGCTATTCATAACAGCCATCTTCGGGGACTGAAGGTCAGAACCTGAAACGGATCTTTGTATTAACTTTGTATTCATAAAGTACATGTTTGTGCACAGTAGCCGGGTCAATGCATGCAATCTGCCACTGATAATCACTTTTTCATTCGTCAATCGTTTTCCATCTGTAAAGAAAACAGTTTATTTCTGTCCACCAGGAGCATCATTGGCCTCAGGTATTGAAGCAGCCCTTAATAGCAGAACTCAGGCTTTCAGCAAATTATCCTGCACAGCAATGAACATACAGCTGACAGACTGTGAAAGGGATTGTGGGGGATTTGTCCGCACCTTAACATTCATTTCCCTGGCCAATTAATGCCAAATTGCTGTCGCCAGCACTCTGCTACTGTGGATCAATAGTATCTTCACCAGGTAGAGCTGCAAGAGAGTCGAGCACAGCAGACATATCATCAGCTTCTTTCTCACCCCTGTGTCCTCCTTTTCTTTTCTAATGAGGTCATTGTCTTGTAGCCGAAGACCCTGATGACCCACTGTTTGGCTATAAAGGGTAATGATGTTATAATAGGTCAACATAAGGCTGTTGGATGGATTAACAATAATATACTTCCTATTATCATGGTTATACTGCTAATACAATTGTAAAATGTACTTTCTAAACAGTATGTTATTTAGCTTATTTTTATTTTGAATATTAGCAACATGACATAAAAAAAAAAAAATCATCCCCACTGTTACAACCATCACAACAGGAATAATGTAATTGTGTTATATCAATAATAATGCTAATCATATAATAGTGCTAATAATAACAACAATTATGTTCTAATTTTCTGTCTTATTCGTATTTGATATTTATTGGTGGTTCTGTAGAAATCAGGGTTGCCAGATTGGATCAAACGTTTCCATTTTTTGACACAGTAGAAGAAGTGACAAGGTCATATTGTCTAACCATAGCATTTAAAGTTTTTTCCACATGCAAATATTATAAGGGGAATGATGTGAAAGATATGTATTTACTTTTATACCAATTACTTTCCCTATATGCCGACTTTAGCTAGGTTTAACTCTGACCTTTCCTTGACCTGAACCTCATTCGTGAAACCAAGTTGGTAAAGCTATAGTCCCTTTGGCAGTACTGTGACCTTTAGCAATAAAAGACTGGTTATTTTGCTCATTGACTAGAATGTTCTCATCTGCTTGGATATTTCTTTTTAACAATGTTGGCAGCAGGTACAAATTACAATTTTGGATAAACTTCCCCTATAACTATAGTATAATACAGGGTGTCCCAAAAGTCTCATTACATAGGGGAAATGAACACTTTTTACCAAAATGTTTATAGAAATGTTTATTTAAATGTTTGCAAAGTGTCATTTCTTCAGTGTTGTCACATGAAAAGATATCATCAAATATTTACACAAATGTGAGCGGCGTACTCACTTTTGTGAGATACTGTGTGTATATAATAAACTGCCTTTGACAAGAGAAGAATGTGTTGAAATCATTCTCATGGCTGGATCGGGAAACCGTCGCAAGGTTGTGATGGACTTTAACAGGAAACCTGGCGATCACATCACACACGACACCGTTGCTAAACTTATTCACAAATTCAAACAGACTAGAAATGTTCCGGACAAACCGAGATGAGATGTGGACATCCAAGAACTTCAACTGATGAAGGCACAACTGACAACATTCCTAGTCCTTTACTTATGGAGAATTTTGGGACACCCTGTAAATGTCAACATTATAAAGTAATATGTTTAATTTACCCCCCCCCCCCCCCCCCACTTGCTACTATTTGCATTAACCGGAAGCTGGCAAAACACATACACAGAAACACAACAGCAAACTTTAAAAAAAAGAAAAGAAAAAAAAGAAAAGGAAACAAGACACAAGACAGCAGGTTTAGGAACATGACAGAAATTTCAATACACATGTTTGCAAATTGGGAAACAAGAACACCCCCCAATCCCCAACTTTTGGACAACTGTCTGTTTCTGAACTCATGCTCATGTTTGTTAATTCGTCCATCCATCCCTCTTCTACCGCTTACTCCTATTCAGGGTCACGGGGAACCTGGAGGCTATTCCAGGAAGCATTAGGTACAAGGTGGGCTACACCCTGGACAGGGTGCCAGTGGTTTGTTAATCCATCCATCCATCCATCTTCAACCGCTTATTCCTGCTTCAGGGTCGTGGGGAACCTGGAGGCTATTCCAGGAAGCATTAGGTACAAGGTGGGCTACACCCTGGACAGGGTGCCAGTGGTTTGTTAATGTGTTTTGCAATTACTGTATTGGTCACCATAAACCACCTCCCAGTCTCCTCCATACTATTCAACATCTCCTACCAAAGAAGATTTAATGGGGTTGTGTGGCTGTCTAGTGCAAAGCAGAACCAGCCCAAATTCTTACATTTCTACCCACACTCACTCTCCATGTCACTTAGTTGAGGGTGTAGTCAAAATTAAATATATATCCATGCAAAACATGCTCTTTTAAAATGCATTAAACATCATGCTATTCTGTAGAAATGTGATCAAATTCATTAAGAGAAATTCATGCTGAATTCATGAAATTCATGCTTCATTCCACCTGGGTTATGTAATGGATTTGGCTCATATAAACCAGAAAAGTTACCAAGATCCAGTGCTTGGTTGTGGCCCAGGCAGCTGCTCAGTAAAACATCCACAAAGTTTCCCAACAGATCTGGACCTGAGGACAGAGCTATAAATAATCAAGGTATGCTGAATATTTCACTTTTCAGCTCAACATTTGTAAGGTAAATATTTAAAGTTTGCAACTCGAGCGTGTTATCCGATAAAATGGTTCGGTGGAGGAATGCTCTCAGCTGGAGGGCAAGTAAGACTTCTTCCTGTAGTAAACATACCCTCACTTAACACTTTGACCCCTTTTTGAGAGTTTCCGCAGAAACCGGTTAAAAATATCGATACCCGTGATTGGCTAATATTTGGTCGACATTTCTGTGTTCTGCTTTTCCTTGGCACTGCAGCTGAGCAGCGGTTTTCAAATCCAAAGCCGGTACTGGTAAATGTCAAACAAGGAGAGTGTTATAGAAAACAACCCCCTTTAAAAAATTTTTTAAAAAATAATAATTTTTAAGGAGACGTATTTTGACCCTTTTTACAAGATGTAATATACGTCTCAGGTGTCCCAAGAATGTGTCTGTGAAGTTTCAGTTCAAAATACCCAACGGATCATTTATTATACCATGCTGTAAATGCCCCTTTTTGGGTGGAAGCAAAAACACTCTGTTTTCGTGTGTGCTTCTTTTTAAAAGCAAATGAGTTGCTGCTCCCCGCCTCCCTTTCTGAAAGAGCGCAGCATGCTTCGGATACGATAGAAACAACATTAGCCGTGGAACCTGCTAACAAGCTCATTCATAAAGCAATCCGGTGTAAAATGATTCGCATAAAACGTACACCGTTTTCAAAAAATTTATTGTGAAGCTGTTTTGTGAATAAAAAAAGGCGCGACATAATAAAAATGACAACATAGCGTTCGTCTCCGCGAATACAATCAGAGACAATGGTAACTTTAGCCGCATTAGCCGTGGAATCTGCTAACAAGTGTTGGATAAGATTTTTGATAGAAATAAAACACAAGGGTAATAAAATATGGAGAATGAAGATTTAGTGAGAATATTGGAAAGAACAGAGTCACGCTCTCTTCCTTACAGACAATGTCTCTTAAATAAGTTAATTATAGCAAGGCCTAGGGCCTGACCAAAAAGAGGAAGTGCAACACACACAGCACACATACCCAAGAACATGAACTCACTCACACACAGACCCAGAGTAATCAGAATAACAAAGTAATGGTTAATGATAATTTGACTAAATCATACAGTACATATGCTAATAACAATGCAGAAAAAAGCATATAGGTACCATGATAAAGGAGGAAAAAGCATACAGGTGATATATGACCTCACTCAAAGTCAGCTCAGAAATGCCAAAGAAAGCAACAACAAAAAGGAGAACTGATAGAGTAAGTGCAAACTCAACAGGTTTCAAGAAGTCTGAGGCAAAAATAGCAGGTTTGGAAAGAACATAAAAATGCATTACATCACCCATACATCACCCAGACATGGGAGATCACTTTTTGAGACGTCCCAAACTGTTTGGATCTCATGTAACGAATTAAATAAAACTGGACCTTCACCTCTTCTCACTCACTGGTTCCGTGTGGTGATTTAGACTTTGAGTATCTCAGCTGATGAAAGCTATTGTAAGTACATTCAATATTTTCTAAATTGTTATATTGGTAATAAGAAAGTAGGTAAAATTTGACCTACACAAGCACAACCGCAAAGGCGATTTAGAAGCATTCACAAAATATAAAGTGCTACATTTTACTTCCATCGTCTGGATATAAAGCTGGATCATGAACAGTTGGTACTGATCCATGCTTGCGAATAAACTTTTTAGCAAATCCTGCTTTGTTTCTGTGCTAATACACAAAGCAGTCTGGTGTAAAATGATTCACACAAACATACAAGAATTTAGCTATTTTTTGGGGGGTATTGTAGCATAGTAGGGTGGTTGTGTGCACACACTGCCGACATACATTTATGTTCAAACACCATGTAAAAGTGAATTTTACATAATGGTGTCCCCTTTAAATAGCGTATTAGCGTGTAGCCTTTATCTTATTAGTTGGTGCAAATATTTCACACACGACCTATTCTATTGACTCAGGTTTTCATTTCAATTCAATAGAATGCATTTTATTCGCTCAAAACTAATCACATTAAACACCACATGGAACCCTGATTTAAAACGCACAATCTAAACCTTTAAAAAAAAGTAAATATTCCCCTCAAGGATGAAGCAAACATCCAGATCCTAGCTGAGAGTAACATGTAGCCCACAGATTCATGTTGTCTATTCACTTTGGCCTTGTTCTCTGAGTGTTACTAATGGAGCAGGTTTATCTGCGCACTATTTCCCCACTTAGTCCCCTCCGATTGATGGCTAGCTGAAGAGACCAGCACTCAGAGCTACACCACCACTGCCAGTCCAATGGAAATGAAAACCTTGTCCTCTTTACCTGTACCCACTCACTTAGAACTGAACTCGACGATCATATCACAGTGACAGTGTTTAAGTGGCTACGGTTAGTATTTCTGGTTTAACATCAAGTGGTACTTGAAAAAAGTAAGGCACTCTCCTAAAAGTGCACAGGACAACCACCAGATGTTTCACTGCCAAAATTCTGCTGTAACAGATTTGAAGTTGGTGATGGAGATGAGAAATGGATGGATGGATTCCCTTAAGAGAATTGGTTTCGTCAGACAAAGAAGAGTGCTCGATTCTGGTCAAAAGTTGTTGTGACGTTTCCTCTAACAGCAGCTCAGCCAATAGATTTGGCTTCGATGCTGGATGTTCCACATAAAAGGACTTATAAAATGTTTTATATGGTGACGGGGATGAGTGGTTAGCATGTTTGCCTCGCACCTCCTGGGAGGGGTGTTAAAATCCCGCCTCCACCCTGTGTATGTGAGTGTGTGGAGTTTTACATTTTCTCCCTGTGCTTCGGGAATTTCCTTTGGGAAATCCAGTTTCCTCCACTAGTCCAAAGACATGCATTGGAGGTTGACTGGAAATTCCAAATTGTTTGTGATTGTGCCCTGCGATGGGTTGGCACCCCGTCCAGGGTGTCCCCCTGTCTCATGCCCTGCGTTCCAGGGAAAGGCTCCAGGCTTTCCCATGACCCGGTGTATATCCGTTCAACCTCACGACAATCATTTTGTTCAGAACTTTACAAAAGGTCTTACAAGAGTACATTCTAAACGTGAACCAACCTAGTATGGAGATAACGACACAAAACACTGATATCAATGAAATCATGACTTTTCTAGCTCGCCTAATTGATCCAAATTACTCCATAAGACCGTCATGTAACTTACATTCTGCTTCGTAGAAATCCAAGAACGGCTCACACAGCACTGGGTTGCATATTGTGAGCAATGGGCTGCTAAGTTTCAGAAACAGAAATGACATCTCCCTTGCTTTTTAGCATCTTGTTCTGCTCCAATACCTTTGCATACTTCTTTGAGAAATAACAACTTCAGCTGTCTTTTTTTATTTATTTCCCCTCACCATATCCATAATGCATGAGCACTGACAATGCAAGTACACTATGAATACTACTTACCAGTGGGTCATCATCCTCATCAATGACCTGATTGTATTTTTGTAAGTGACGTCACATACTGCAATGCATGATCATTCAGTACATCTATTTTATTATTATTATTATTATTATTATTATTATTATTATTATTATTATTATTATTATTAATTTGCTTCATTTTATTATTTATTAAAAGCTGCAGTGGTCCCTGATTCACATAAATAATCCACAAATCGGACAGGTCCTGGTTCGTGTTCTGGCATGATCCATCCCTCATCATACGTTCCAGTCACTGTTCTGATGTTTAATGTATGTTCCACACTGTTAGAACAGTTGGACTGTGTTGTATTGGTTATGCTGTTCGCATTTGTACCGAGTCTACGACGTGCACAGAGTCTATTTATTCTCTCGAATGTCGTTTCTTTCCTAATTTGTATTTCACGCAGCAGCGGCTTGAGGCCATATATTTTGGTTAGCCAGGACGACTTTAATATCGACGTACAGTCCTCCAATGTATATATAAGGTATGTATGTATAGACGTACATACATTTGTTCGATGTACAGCAGGTGTGTGTCAGGTTTTAGACAAATTTCAAACCCAAGAACCATGTAAAAGACCTTAAACTAGACCAAAAAGAATTGACAAATTGGAAAACGGAGACACTTTTTTCTTCTTTTGGAAGGGAAAAAAAGGTCACCTTGGTGCACATACATTTCTGATGTATGGACATTATCCACCCTATTATCCCCCTGTCCCTCTTCCAATGCTTGTTTTTTGTTCCCATCATACACACACTGACTGTACTTGCAATTTTTTTTTTTTTTTATGTTTGTGGATTTAATTCCGATTATTTGCTAAAAAACAAGATCTTGGTGGCTGCTGAGTAAATTTGATATTATATCCCAATTTGGCCGAACTATCATTAACCATTCTGTTTACAGCTCCTCCCTACAATGCGAGTATGGAGCTGCATAATTCCTGCCCCAGTGGCCCTCTACTAACTCTTGTTGCTGTTCCGATTTTTGACCAACAGGTGCAATAATAACTCTGTAGAGCTAAATGGGGTCACTGAGGACACTTCGCTATGATTGCGCAATCTATAGAAAGGTAAGCAATTTAATGGAACATCAGCTTACATCTATCAAATAGCAACCTTTCAGATAATTAAAAGAGACAATTGGTATTTCGATGGAATTATGGAAGACTGATTATCTCTTGTCTGATGATTCACTGCTGTGACTTTCTATTATATTTTGCACCAAGACCCTGGAGAACATTACTTCATTAGAATGGTAATAATAAGATTTTTTAAAATTTAGTCTTAATACGCCATATTTTTATGCTCTGGACGTACAGCCTGATAAGCAAAAGCACAGCACAATAGCAGAGTTGGGGACTGAGAACTTTTGATTCTAGGCAGTCAGCAGAAGTGTAGATTTCAATATTAAGAATAAACGCACCTGTTTATTGGGTTATTGTAGACCACACTTGAGCAAAACCTGGGGTTTTTAGAACTTTCTGTAGTTCTCTTTACCATCTGCTAAAGCCTCCTCCCGTTTACTCCCCATGGCTGATAGTTTCTAATCGCAAGCTGAGTTTTTAGGAATGAAATAAGCAAGGCTTCTGTCGCATGCCCCCGCTTGTGTGTGAGTGTGTGTCTAAGTGTAAGCCAGCAACATCAGACTTACACCCCTGTTGTTTGCTGATAACCCAGGCTGTTTGTCAGTACCTGTTCGCCTCGAAAGCATGCAAATGGGCAACGCAAAGTCGGGAAAATGAACACAGTCTTCTAATGGAAATAATATTTCTTAGTGTGTGCCGGCGGATATGTGCAGAACTTTGTGTGTGTGCCATAGACAGAATGAAAAGACCTGATCAGGAAGGGGGAGGTGAGACTGTTTTCATTTTCCTAACATGTAAATACGACACATTCCTCCAGTTCGTTGTAAAAAAATTTTTTTAATAATAATAATAATACATTTGAAACTCAGAACTGTAATTGGAATCTGATTATACTTGGGTTGGAAATCATTAAAAAAAAAAAATTCATCATGAAAAAGGCAA
>CM022772.1:16520165-16575165 GCA_012411365.1 Ameiurus melas
CCAGAGTCCCAGAATGCAATGCAACTATACGACACACACTCAGCTCAGATATTTAGATATTTATCTATGAGACAGAGAGCATGATGGCAGGACAGGCATGACAGTTGAAGAATTGGACGACAAACCTTATAATTTCATTATAAAATCTATATTGAAGCTTATATGTTAATTATAAAGATAAATATGCAAATAATTTAAGGTGAATTTTCTTTTAACTATTGTACATTTTTCTGTCTGTTTCAGGACTTCAAATAAGGTCTTGAAAACATTCTCTTCAGCAGGCTGAGAACCAAGCTACAGTTTGCTTAAAGGCCTCTTTTATTGTATTTCACACCCTATAACTGAGCACCTCTGTCCTATAATGGCTTTCTTGGTGGAATGCCAGCAAGTGACTCCATATTAAATTTTACAGTCACTGGACACCCATTCAGACATTGCTGTAGTGCTGTTTGCTGGATCTGAGAACATGGTGCGAAGTATGAACAACAAAAAGCATGAAAATGACCAATTTCGCATTGGAGTTGACACTGCACATACACCAATGGCTAATCCATTCCCAGATTCATACGTGGTGTGCCTTTCATATATCAGTATCACCACATCCAGGCTACAAATCCTTCTCTGATGTGTGTGAAATCTGCCAAAATATCCTTTTGAACTCTTGTTTACACAGCATAGCCGAGCAGGTCTGCGATCCCGGAGGTCAATGTGAAGCTCTATAACATGATCATGTTGGTGCATCGGAGGCGGAAACATTTCATGTCAGGTTACAGGCGGACGCTCACAGGAGACGATGACGTGCAAGCTTCTCCAGGGGAATGCAGCCAGGTTCTTTTTTGGAGTTTCACCCAGTGTCAGGTGGAACCCAATCCTTAAAAACTAAGAATGCAATATGGTGATGAGTTTTGTGCTTTGTGTTGTAACGCACAGCATTTTAGTCCTTTGTCCAGCATCCCGCAACTTGAGATGATGTCCCGCATTTTGATTGGAAATAAGGAGTTAACTCAACCCTAACCCTAACCCTTCAATGCATGGTTATCTGCTTCATTTACTAAGTTGCACAACTCTCTAGCTACTTGTAAAGAGTCCGCCATGGTTTACGCAAGAGCTACGAGCTGGCGTCACTCCAAAGCAAGTGAAGAGTAATCGAGCACATACTTCCATCTACGATGAAGCGATGGTAAGCAAGACCAACCCACCTAATTATCATAAAAGACACAAGAAATGTAAGAATAAATACACAAATAAATAAAATGTTGAAATAAATGACTGTATAAATAAGTAAATACCAAAATAAATACATGCAGGAATAAATAAATATAAAAATAAATGGGAAACAAATTAATAAATGAATAAATAAACAAAAGTTAAAAAATACAAGTAAATAAAAAAAAATAAATACAGAAAATAATACATAAAAAGTAGGATTAAATTTATATTTGTTTTATCAAGTCATTTATTTTCCTATTACATCTATCTATCTATCTATCTATCTATCTATCTATCTATCTATCTATCTATCTATCTATCTATCTATCTATCTATCTATCTATCTATCTATCTATCTATCTATCTATCTATCTATCTATTTATATATTTATTTTTAATTTATAGCAGCCAAAATATAGACGAGGCAAAAATAAAAAAGGGAGAGACGGGCGCCTTGAAAGCCAGAGAGAGCTAACCAGCACAGAGCCGTGCGTGTGCGTATGTCTACAAAATAAAACGACTGAAAAGCAAAATTGGAAGATGTAGAATATAGCGCCTTTTGAGTTGTTCGAAGCCTGCCTCCAGCTTCCACATTCCCTACCTGAATCTGGAAAAATGTTACAATAAGGTTTTAGTTACTTTTTTTTCCCTCATGTTTTTATGATAATATTTCAGTAAGTTCTAAACTTAAACAGATGGAAAACATCCGTTGCATCGCTGACGAATCAGTCGTCCCCAGGGAGCGTTGGCCAAATCTGACATCCAATGGCTGTGAAGAAAGTATTGAAGCATGAAAATGGTAGGCTTTTGGGTGTCTGAAATATGTCCCACACAAACCTACTACTTGTCCCACATTTGATCTGAGTAGAGATGGAGATACACACTAGTGCCCCTAATTTACTGATATCAGTCTGACTCCATTCATTCATTTTCCATACCGCTTATCCTACACGGGGAGCCTGGAGCCTATCCCAAGGAACTTGGGGCACAAGGTGTGGGAAATATATATATATATATATATATATATATATATATATATATATATATATATATATATATATATATATATATATATATATATATACATTAGACATATTTATTTATTTATACATTTGCAAAATGATTCATAGATATATTTGTTTTTATATATTTATACATATCCATACTTATAAATGTATCTTTCAAAGAAATGTAATTGTTTTGTTGTTGTTGTTGTTGTTGTTGTTTTAAACCATAATCAACAGCATTACAGTCAGCTATACACTTGAAGGGGAAAGACTTGGAATGACATCAACAACCTATCGTTCTATAAACTGAGCTCGGCTTTAGGAGCAAACATGATTACTGTCATAATTTACATCTTCTGCCTTTTACTCGAGCTAAAATAGCAACGTCGTTTGTGAAATGTTACTCTGCATGGCTGTTAAATGGGTCAATTATTTATAACAATGACAAATATCTGCATTAGTGGTTAGCATAACAATGCTCTGAGTTGCTTCCCCAACCAAAATCTGGCTGATGAAACCTTGATAATTGGCTGAAAGGAGAAAGAAATAAAGAGGGAGTGAGTGTGAGAGGGAGAGACCAAGGAAGGGAGGAAGAGAGGCAATAGCTCCTGCTTGGTTGGAGGCCCGGTAGCAAATGACCCCAGGAGTATTGGCTGTGTCAGCTTGCTGCAATTATCATTCAGCCCAAGTGGAGCATCCTGTTTGATATCTGCCAATGTAATTTAGTGGGAGAGATTGGGCTGTGTCCTTGTCTTTCTCTCTTCCTCCTTCCATGCATATGGTGTGTAGATGCTTTCCAGCTACATCTTGTCCACTGAGCTGAGATGGAGAGGACCTCTTTTCCCCCTGAAGACACCACTGGATTTGTTTATTTGCGACCGGGAGCCGGGTGAGTGAAATTAAGTGACACGGCGGGAAATTGTTTTTCCACGCTGCCTTGCCTCCACATGTCTGATTACTTCTATTTTAGTGAAGTCTGTACAGGGCTTGTAAACTTTCAACATGAGCCATGTTTATGAACGACACCTTCATTTGCCAGTGGAGCGGACCAAGAAGAAATCTCCTGCAGATGAGATTTATTTATTTATCCATCCATCCGGGGTTTCGATCGCATTTGGATATCCATTAACTTCACCTTCATACAAACTGAACTTTTATTGTTAAGGACTAAAGGAAATGTTATTTAACTTTTAGAATCAAGACTGATGACGCCGTATATCAGTTAGCTTAAAGACGGCGACAGCCTAATGGAAAGAAATTATTTTATTGTTGTTAGAGCATGAAGGAATAATTTTTATTTGCTGATAGTTTCCTCACCCTCAGGCCATCCGAGATGTATCTGAGTATCTATACGTATATATCTATATATATTTTAGACCACTGAGCCAACAGATGTCAGATGCAATGTCCTTAAAGGACTTCCAGGCATACTTGGAGATGATACAACCCAGTTCTTCAAGAACATCTCTGTGAGTAACATTATTTTGTTATTCACAGAATAGTGTCTTAACACTGGTTCATTTTTACTGGGGAGTTAATCTTTTACTACATTTAAGCTCAGTAAAGTTAAAATAAGTTAAAGTAGTGTAGCTTATGGTTAACAGAGACTACATACAGTACACTTTTTCTACACTTGTGTATGATAACACTACTCAAACAATAAAAAGAACTCGCTGAACTAAAACCAGGCATTTACATTTTTCAACTTTGCTCTCTTGGAAACAGCACATATTCAGCCATCCTTCCATCTTCTACTGCTTACTCCTTTTCAGGGTCACGGGGAACCTGGAGCCTATCTCAGGAAGCATCGGGCACAAGGCGGGGTACACTCTGGACAGGGTGCCAATCCATCGCAGGGCACAATCACATACACACTCAAACTCCCATTCATACACTATGGACACTTTAGACAATCAACCATGCATGTCTTTGGACTGGGGGGGGAGGAAACCGGAGTACCCGGAGGAAACCCTCCACAGCACGGGGAGAACATGCAAACTCCGCACACACACGGCCCCAGCGGGAATTGAACGCCGGACCCTGGAGGTGTGAGGTGAACGTGCTAACCACTAAGCTACCGTGCACCCCACAGCACATATTCAAAGAATTAAAATGGTCCAAAATTAACCAACAGTTTATTGCCAGGCCCTGAAAGGAAAGAAATATATAAATAATTAGACAATGCGGCGTAAAATAACACGTAAAATGAACACCAGTATTTGACTTTTTGTTTTAGGATTTAGGATCTTAATGATGCAGGCCTCTTATAAATTTCAGTGGGACTCCTCTGCCATGAGGATAATGTTTCCCAAAACCCGGCACTTCCTCTGCTGAGCCCAGTGCATGGAAGACACTTTTAACCACATTCAGCAGGTCATGCTAAACCTGGGCAAAAGTGAGCTATGGTCCAAATTTCAAAACGCGAAAAGTCAACTTGCAGAGTAAAACACATTTATGACATTGATCAACTGTTCTTAATGTTGCCGTTTTGTTGTGCGGTACAATCAGACTGCAGCCATATATTTTAAACTATTTTTGTTTCGCAGCCCTGTTTGAAACCTGTTTTCTCAATCTTGCATCTGATAGTGTATTTTGCAGTTGAATCCACTGTCCACATTATATGGTGAGCAGAGCGGCGTCTGGGCAGAGCGAGGCCGGGAAGATAAGTGGCGAAAGGGTTCCAGCGATGGGCGACGTGAATACTTAAGGAGAATAGACAGCAATAGACGGGAGAGAGAGGCACGTGAACATCTGCACACAGACAGCTTCACATGTCTCTCTCATTCCTATCCACCGATGTGTCTTCTCCTTAAGTACTCACCATACATCCATCCATCCATCCATCTTCTACTGCTTACTCCTTTTCAGGGTCACGGGAAACCTGGAGCCTATCCCAGGGAGCATCAGGCACAAGGCAGGGTACACCCTGGACAGGGTGCCCGTCCATCGCAGGGAACAAAAAGTAAATGCGTGGAAATGTCTAAAAATAAGTATGAATGAGCATGAGCATATAAATGCTTAATAAAAATAAAAAAATTAATTTCTTTTTGTGTGTGATTATTAATAAAGTTCAATAATTTTCATCAACGTATCCGGGTTTACAATGTAAATGTTGCATATAGAAGAAATTATAACGGTTAATTAACAAAAATGTGAAATTTCCCATGGCCAGTTTTCTCCCAGAGGATGAGTATTTACATTTCTCCCTCGCCGTTCTACTCATATAAAGACAGAAAAAGTTTGCTGAAGGTCTCGCCTTAAACTTTCCCTGCACGTATGCTGTCTTTCTTTTTTATAGCCTTATCTGTTTCCTAGGCTTTATTGAACATCCTGTCAAAAACAAAAATGTATGTTCAGGAGACACACACCCAATATTGACACCAATGCTGACCTAAATCAGTTAGTATACAAAAAGTCGGTTATTTTATTGAGCACCCTGTAATTATGATTAGCAGGAAATTAAATTATAATTATTTTTTTAATATATATATATATTATTGCATTATTATGTAAAATAGGAAAGGCTACTAGGGTATTTTTAACTGGAATTTCTGTCTACATAATAATATTATGATACATAATATACATAAACAAAGTCGGGCAATCAGGGACCGTTAATGAAACTGCGAAGTGTAGTGATTGAGTGCACAACCCAAGTGCAAACACACAGCGTGGTATTTATTAAGGGAATCAGCACCAAAGCACATAGATGGTGTCAAAACACAAGCAGATAGCATGACACAAAGATGTTCATGTTCAAGACATGAAAAGCAGATGAAGGTGAGAACCAGAAAATATAGAACTTGAGAGAAAAAACAGACAAACAAGATAAAACTCAATAACACGAGCGTAGACATAGACAAACTAATCAAAGTGTAACACAGGACAGGTGAACACATTAGGATAATCAACCAAGGATAAACCAAAACAAAGGCACGTGACAATGTAAACACAAGCACATGACATACATAAAGGGAAGGATCTCAAACACTCTTCAGATTTTCACCAGATGTGGCATGGCATCAATCCATCCATTTTCTGTACCACTTATCCGACACAGAGTCGCAGTGAGCCTGGAGCCTGGCACAAGGTAGGGGACACACTCATTTTTTGATTTGATGAAAACTATGATTTTCTAAACACTCTTTTTTTTTTCCCTGCACTTTTAAAATCTGCACATTTGGAAACGCAGATTTGTATGAAATTATCTGCAATATTAATAAATCCTTTACAAACTAATCTAATTCCATTCTTTGGTATGTGTTTATGAGTAGACTCTGATATTTCTGCAAGGGAGCATTATACACATCCCGAAATGCTATGGAGTGTCTGAGAAGCTCAGAATCAAAATTCTTAAATATTCTTCTGTTCCTACATCCCAGCAAATGACGCTTCAAAGAGTGCTTCAGCCTCCTTTCGAGCACAATAACAAGCCACCAAACATTTCCTTTCCCATTGTGGCGGCGGCAATGATAAATGAACATGAGCTGGTATTTACTCTCCTGACTCGGAAGAATTGCATTTCCCATATTTAACGATGGCAGGGCATGCTGCTTTTCACCCTCCCTTATTTGAGTTGTGAATATGCTAAATCAGTTTTATGCCTCAGGTGCAATGACCTCTCGCAAGCTGCATGAACATTAATCTTTTGGGGGAAGAGCACTGGGCTGGGAGAGTGCGGGAGAGAAGTGCTTTAGAGCTACAATCAGAGGTTTCAGAACAGCAAAGTGGAAACGACTATCACTGGAGGAAGCAGTTAAGGGCATCTTATGCTACAAAATATACGAGATCACAAACAAACCAATAGAGGGGGGGGGAATCTAAAGAGAAAAAGAACCTTATCATCTTTAGAGTTTCTCCTAGACAGAAGTGAGATCAAATGCAGAGAAAAGAGAAACACAAGTAAGTATCCTGCCTCTCAGGTGTTTCTCCTGAGACAATAGACCCCAGACCCCTTTTGAGTTTCAGTGGAAATCTCAACAAGATGAGCCATTATGCTCAGATCTATTAAGTTCTTTCAAATATACTAAAATGTTTACTACAGGCATAATAGTCTACACCTGGATTACAGTTTACTTTGGATGTACACCTATTAGTTCATTTGCCAAGTCTGAATCAGAGTGAAATTCATACTTCTGGTTCATTTGCTATTTGCTATGCACTGCTTTATTTTAATTAACCAAACCAAAAAGCAAAAACACATTAGCTGAGGGAGATGTAGGGCTGAAACCATACTCGTAAAACCCTAGATCATTTCGCATATGGAAAAAGCTAAGCAAACCATTTGCCAAGAAGCATTAAAATCACAAAACCCACAGAGCATGGAGCCAAGGTTAAATAAAAATATTTAATAATTGTTTAAATAACAGCTTTAAAACTTTGTTTTATATCACATATCCAGCTTTTATTTTCTCTTCTATTGTGTTGGTCCAAATTTCCAGAATACATCACATTTATGTCCTTTGGCTCAGCTTGCGCCTGTTTGGATCAGTAAAGCAATTAAAATTACATGGCTACGAGCCTTATAACAGTTTGCTATGCTCCAAATTCACTCTGTAATGACCAGTAGAGATAGGAAAATTCAAACCGGCATACATTGTTTAAACATTTATTAAATGCTAGCTATTAATGCCCTATGCAGTGAAGTTGGTCGCGTAATACAACCATTTGTTTCAGCCTTGTAAAATGAAATCATGTAAAAAAATACTTTCCTTTACTGTTAATAGCTTTATTATTACAAACCCCGTACACTCACCATCCACTTTACTAGTTACACCTGTGCATCTGCTCATTCCTGCAGTTATCCAATCAGTGCAATGCATAGATCATACAGATATAGCTCAATAGCTTCAGTAAGTTTCATTCATCGTAGTGGGGGGTTACCATGCTCAGAGTGACTTTAACTGTGGCATGGTTGTTGGTGCCAGATCGCCTGGTTTGAGTATTACAACAGTCTCTAGAGTTTACACAGGTTGGTGAGGAGACACAACAGACATCTAGTGAGCCATAGTTCTGCGTGCGGAAATGCCTTGCTGATGAGAGAAGTCAGAGGAGAATGAGCAGAGTGGTTTGAGCTGACAGAAAGGCTATGGTAATTTAAGTAAGCACTCTTTACAACCGTGGTGAGCAGAAAATGAAATGAAAAACAGACCATGAGCCAAATGTTCAGCAGAAGACCACATCGGGTTCCACTCCTGTTCCACCCATCTACAGCTGCCCAGTGTGTATATCTATCTATCTATCTATCTATCTATCTATCTATCTATCTATCTATCTAGTGTATCTATATAAAGTATATAATTGTAGTAGTTGGCAAATTGCTATGGTATAATTATTGGGGGAAAACAAAACTTTGAGGCATGCTCTTATAAGAAAATACTCAAGTAAGTCAGCTTTGCATCACACCACATCTTTGTTGAATTTTTTTTTTAAAGGTTACTTCTCAGTATTATCTCTGAATTTACTGATTGCTTTGTGAATACAGCTTCCTTTGATTAATATGAGATTTTTTTTTCAGAAACAGTTCTGATGCCCACACATTGAGAGAGTGACACAAAAGGGCAGTGTACACTTGTTTTTCTTCCTTCTAAATAAATCATATTTTCTTAAGCTGTCTTCAATTAAAATAACTGGTATTTCTTTAATAGGTTCTGATGACCTTTAGTCATGTTGATTCTTTTAACCCTCCTGTTACCCCACCCGATTAATATAAACCTCCAGAATATGGAGGTTTATGTCTCAGGTCATTTATGAGTCTTTGTTGACTACTTAAATAGCCCTTTATATAAACCTGCTGCAAACGAGATGCATAGCCAGACACCAGCTTCTGGCAGCGTTCCTGAGGAATCTTAGCCCATTCGTCATGAGCAATGGGCTCCAGTTCAGTAATATTCTTGTGTTTGCGAGCTTCTTCAAATCCCACCAGAGATTTTCTATGGGGTTCAAGTCAGGTGACTGTGATCGCAATGTAGGATCTCACAGGTCTTTTATTGCAACCAAGCCTTGGTGGAATTTAAGGTATGCTAGGGATCATTGTCCTGTTGGAAGGTCAAATGAGCTTCAGCTTCCACACAGACAGCATGACGTTTTCTCCTAGGATTTCCTGATACTTCAATGAATCCATCTTGCCTTCCACACGCTGCAGGTTTCCAGTGCCACAGGATGTAAAGCAGCCTCAGAGCATCACCTAGCCTCCACCATGCTTGACTGTGGACAGAGCGTTCTTTCTTCATTCTTCTCACTCCAGACATACCACTGATCCATCGTTCTGAAACATTCCAGTTTTGTTTCATCGCTCCACAGAACAGAATCCCAAAAGTTTTGTATCATATTTATATGATTTTGAGCCGACATTTCTTGTGCTTTTGGGTCAGTAGTGATTTACGTCTTGTAGTTCTGGCATGGAAACCTTCTGCATTTAGTACATGCCTTACTGTGCTCACTGAAACCTCAGTGTCTGTTGCCACCCAGTCTTGCTGCAGGTCTTTTGCATTCACTCGAGGATTTTTCACAACCTGTCTTCTCAGAAATCTGCTTTCAGCCGTCGATAGCTTCCTTTATCTGCCCCATATTTCATATGTTATTTCATATGTTTCCTACCCCAAGCCAGTTCAGGTATTTCATGTGTTCCAGCTCAAGCGCACCTGGTGCAAATAATGAAGATCTTCATTAGTTGCACCAGGTGTGCTTGAGACAAAGCCTGTTTTGCATATTTGTGCTGTTGTGAGGGATTCTATTCAGGGGGTTGAACAATTTTGATACTGGAGAAATCATTATAAATTGCATTTTCAGTTGAATTTGGGGAAACCACTTCATTGTGTTGAATTATTTCAATTGCTTTTGTTTGATTTGTTCATTGCAAACAGCTGAAAGTCTGTACAGTTTGACAGTAAAAAAGAGAGAGAGGTTGTATTTCAGGATATGGACATTTCTCAGACGAAAGAGAATAAGTGGAATGAGTGGAAGCCCTGTTTTTCTTATTATAAAATAAATCAGAGGACAACACTAGGATATATATTTGACGATCATATGTGTTTTGAAGCAGCTCTCTTGAAGAATGAACGACCCTACTGGAGATTGCATAGACCTTTCCTCACAGTGGGGAATTTTTGATCCACTTGTGAATAATGCATCATTATGAAAACATTTTACATTCATATTTTCTTGCATCTCTCCTTCAGAGGCTTTTATCCCACATGTGATTTCTGAAATGATCACAAAATGCATATGCTTAATTTGTCAATGTATTAAAGTAAATTTCAAACCTATTTACTTTTGTATTTATTTATCTGGCACATGCTTTTATCCAATACTGCTTGCAAGTGAGACAGAATCTCTGCCAATCCTGACGAGGAATAATCGGAAGTAGTTTTCCTAGGAAAAACATAACCTACAGCAATTAATAAGAACACGGGCATGTAAAAATTTTTAAACCTTTAAGCGTCTGGTGGTTACCATAAACCCGTTATATACACACTCCAGCATCTATCACAACAGGCTTGACCTCCAACATGGAATGTGTCTGGTCTGACCAATAACTTTTAAATTATTATTACTATTAAATCTTTTTTTGGAAAATTTAAGATTTTGCACTTAATTCTAGACCTATTTAATCTTTCTTTTCTTCTTTTTTTTAACAATTATACTTGTTAGATAAGTCGCACATACAATGATAGATTTTATTTCACATTAACAAGAGTTCCTCCATTTACTTTGCCAGAAATCCAGATGATTGATTATGTGAGATGTGGGGATGAGAGCTGTGTCACAGTTTCATAAATGTAGTCATTTTGTGAATATAAAATTCAATTCTTGGAACTTCTAAATTATTGTCCTGATGGTGAAATGGGCATTTTCGTTGTTTGTGTTATTTTCTTATAGTGAAAATCGACAACCTTTTGCCGCACATTACAGCTATATTCCTTGGTCTTACCCATTATTATGAATGACTAAGGGAATTTGACCTGTGTGTTACCTCAAGTCGTGGGTGAACAATTTCCTGTTCCTAGTCACCCAGGTGTACTAAAAAAAATGTAAATTATCAATGGGAATATACTTATTACATATATATATATATATATATATATATATATATATATATATATATATATATATATATATATATATATATATATATATATATATATATATATATATATATATGTATAGTTCTCAAATAAATTCCTAGAGGTGCCAATATTGTTGCACCCTTATATTTAACAAAGATAAATATTTTATATATGTATATATATACATATCTATACCTGTGTTGTGTTATCAAACACTGAAGAGTATATTCGTGATTTTCTTTTAAACAAAAGATCAAAAGGTTAAACAATAAAGACAAATTTTTCACAGCTTTCTTTGCTCATATTTATCACGGGTGCCAATATTAGTGGAGGGCACTGTATACAGCCAATTCGGATAAGACCTATAGAGGCTGTTCACTGGAACCACACTACCCTCCAAGCTATCGATGCAAACATCAACAAACATATCATCAGAACTTGGCACCAGACAGGGAATGTGGTTGTAAAGCGAGTTAATCATCAGTGACTTTATAAATAGACATTCAGGACCTATGTGTGCTTTAACATATTTCACACATTCTATACGTTACTTGGCACCGACGTGTAGCTTTATTAAATTGCCAGTAACCTTTCACTGCTGCTCAATAAAATGAAAACTGTGCATATTAAAGTGTGTAATGAAAGTATGTTGCATTGGGGTGGCACATTTTCATCACCCGTGCCTATTTTTTCTCTCAGTGTTTCCTCACAGCTTGAATGTGCAAATTTGATCGCTCTCGAATGTGTAAATTGGATCGCTGTATGCTCACCTCACAAGAGCTTAGAGACAGAAGAGTGGCTTTTAAAGAATCGAAAACATTTCAAAGGAGACAATAAATGTATCCCGCCGTGGCCATGTGTGTGTGGAGTTTGCATGTTCTCCCCGTGCTGCGGGGGTTTCCTCCAGGTACTCCGGTTTCCTCCCCCAGTCCAAAGACTTGCATGGTAGACTGATTGGCGTGTCTAAAGTGTCCGTAGTGTATGAATGGGTGTGTGAGTGTGTATGTGATTGTGCCCTGCGATGGACTGGCACCCCCCTGACCCCCGCCTAGTGCCCGATGATTCCTGGGATAGGCTCCAGGTTCCCCGCGACCCTGAAGAAGGAATAAGCGGTTGAAGATGGATGGATGGACAATAAATGTAAAAAAAAAAGAAAGAAAAAGAAGAACAAAACAAAACATTGCCGTCAATGACAAGCGGCAGACTAAACATAAGCTCCATTTCCCAGAAACCCAAGGCCCTTATCACCTGATCAGTCTCATGACCTGTTACCTTGCTCTCACGTTCTAGATTTCTAATCAGACACACACACCTGTTTCACATCAATACAAATACACATCACAAAACTCAGTTCATTGTAGAGTATTGCTCCTAGTTGTTAAAAAGTTTTATACAGAAGATATTAGAAGATAATTAAAAATAAAATTAATAAAACATTTTTTTTTCTTTACACACAGATTCCCTGCAGTATCTCTGACAGAAAAAAAAAATGTCAAATTAAATTTGTTATATTATTTATTGGTGGCAATGTTTTGGCTGGTGGAAATGTGGACTGCTTTGCTACAAAGTTCATCTGGAGCGCTGCTTACATTAAATGCTGGTGTTGCTTTGATGAGTTTTTCTCTCTGCCAGGGTTTTGTATTCCTCTGGGATAATTGTTTTGTCTGAATTCTAACCCCTGCCTCCTGCTTTGAAGCCCTATCTATAAACATATTCAGCTCTTCTGCCGTTCCACTCTTGGCACATCTGTATTACAGGAATGAATATAATGCCATACTTACAACAAGTTTAAAATTCTTCAACTCGTGAAAATGTATAACAAAGTGTGTGTTTTAACTACTTATCAATGTTAAAATCCAATATGTGAAATTTTCACCACTGGGGATATCCAGGTCAAATCAGACCAGTCATTTGAATACTTTTTCACGTTAATCATCTTCTGTCGAAATGACCTGAACACAATTTCTGTAATATAAAAGTAAGGAATAAAACACGTTGCGGTGTGAAAATAATCAACAACGGGGTGGTCTGATGCAGCCTGATTGCTGTTTCCTCGCAAAAGTTGATTATTTTTTTTTACAAAAATTGTTCAGGAACGGTTTGAGGAACATGGCAACAAGTTCAAGATGTTGACTCGGCCTCCAAATCCCCCAGAGCTCGACTCCGATGGAGAATCTGTGGGATGTTCTGGACAGACAAGTCAGATCCTCGACTCGCAACTTACAGAACATAAATGATCTGCTGCTAACACTTCGTGCAACCTTCAGAGGTCTTGTGGAGTCCATGCCTTGACGGATCAGAGCTGTTTTGTTGGCACAAGGGGTTATATTATACAATATTCGACAGGTGGTTTTAATGTTACGGCTGATCAATTTTAATTGTTCCTTAGAGAAATCGAAGCCAAGTAATAAAATGTTTACATTTTATTTCAGTCAGACAGACAGAAGGGTTAACACTCAAAAGCTTCTCTATTACACTTTTAAGCATGTGCGTAGATTGCAATACATAGCACTTTATTCCAGTATTAACAATTAATTAATACACCCTCAAGAATGAAATTTCAAAAGGAGCTTTGGAGGCGGATTTAATTGCCTGAAATGAGTGCAGCTCAGACATGGAGTTCATAAATGATTTTCTCTGTGTGAATTTGTTCTGGAACACTTTTCCCTTTTGATTCGTCTTTTTTTTTTTTTTTTTTTTTTTTCTTCATGTTTCTGCACATTTCCCCCACCAGTACATCCTGGAGCTTACCCAGCACAGAGGCAGTGGGAGAGAGAGAGAGAGAGAGAGAGAGAGAGAGAGTAGAGGTTGTGGAAAGGGTAAGGAATGAATGTAATGAAAACTAGTGAAAAACACATTTGTCGTGTCTCCTGCTGATAATTGACTGAATGCTGCAGGCGGTTTAGGGGGACTGTGGAGGGATTAGGGAAAGTGCTGACCCATGCAGCCCTTTTTCTCCATCTTAACACTGCATTTTACAAGCAGTAAGTCATTCGCAGTGACCCCTAGTGTACTTCCAGACTGTGTTCCTGAAATCAACTCCTGGCACAGTAGATTCTATATGTGAGCTACCGCTACAGTAACTGATCATGGTGTGTGTGTGTGTGTGTGTGTGTGTGTGTGTTTAGATGGAGATTATTTATGGGATTAAATCGTTTCTAAGATTCTCAGCCTACTGGTATCAATTCAGATGAACAATTTTAGAACAGCAGGATGTTTACTGAATGTTTTCTTTAATGTACGTTTGAAGAAAATGTTAATAAAACACGCTAAGGATATTGCAGGAAAGAAACAGCAGACGTTTCCGAACGCTGATTCTGTAACGTTTTGACCGGAAACATTATTAACTATAAATGTTCGAGCAACTAGGGGAGCCCAGAATATTTATAAACACTAGAGGGCATGCTATTATAGAAAAATAACCAATGATGCAGCGTTACTGTTACCACCCCAATGTTATTTTCCTTTATATGTCCTCAATCGGTTTATTCCTCTTAGACCACAGCAATTTTCAACACTAACAATATATATATATATATATATATATATATATATATATATATATATATATATATATATATATATATATTAATTGAAGGACAATGTATATGTTTTATCCATTTACAGGTACATTTAATGGTTTAGAGCATCTGTGAGAACGCAGCTTATTCTGTTACAATGAAACCACAAGTAACAGGAAGGGAAAAAAAAACACTTTAAGGTGCTGGAAAATTTGAAGCAATAGCTTTACCTGTTTCAAAGTGCTGACACTGGAGACTCCTTTAAAAGCTAAATGTCTCCTCACAGATATCTTTTCTGACATCTTTTTTTTATTTCCATTGTCTATGGGGATGTACATATTTTGAAGGCCCGGGTTTAGATGCTACGAAACTAACTGCAGTGATCGAGATTTTGAAAGTGCCAGTTGTTTTTGAAAAGCCCTATTCTTCATCGAAAAGCTCTATTCTTCATTATTTAATTCTTTATGCTGTTTCGTTTATGGCACTAACGATTCACAAGACACTCGTCCTTCAGCGCTGACCCTAATGCACACTTCAAAGTGACATCATTACAGTTCAAAATAGCGTAATTTGCTGCAAAATGGAAGGACGGCTCATGGTAATAAGGCCTTATTAACACTTAACTGGTGACGGGGGCATGAAACACACACGCACACACACACACACACACACACACACACACACACACACACACACACATATACACCTACACAAGCACATCATCAGAGACCCTCTTTTGATGAGCACAACAGAATCTGGATGAGCAATTATATCTGCAAATGGAGGATGCAGAGGAGCAGCGACCTTGTCTCTGTTTGTCATGACCTTCATCTCAGCTCCCTGTGCGCACTTTTCTGGCTCGCAGGTTAAACGAATCTGTGTGTAAATGAATACGTGTGAGGACGCGTTTAGCTGAAGCTCCGTCATTACAGAGATGACAGAAAGGAAAGGGCCACTGATGAGGAATGGGCCAAAGAGCATCCTTCGGAAATTTGGGTGTCATCTACTATATTCATCAGTCAAGGAGTGGGAGGAGACGTGGGCGTGTGTGTTTGTGTGTGTGAAGGAGTTAGAGGTGTTTGTGAGAATGCGTGTGTACCTGCAAGCCGGGGAATTAAAATAGACGTTCGTGCCACATCTAAACAGTAATGTGCTACATTCATATGGATACATTTAAATAACAAAAACAGGCGTTTTTGCAAATACACTTTGGCCAGAATTTGTGAAAACTGCATCTGCAGTCATGATGGCTGCCCATCCTCATCCTGGGCCTATGCAGAAGCATTCTACTACATCTGTAACATTTGTACCATCTCCACCCTGCAGGTATCAACCACTGTCACTTTATATGTAAATAATAACTCCATGAGAACGGTTATTGATTCGAGTCGTGGAAAACAAGACAACGATTGTGCTTGGAAATGATCAGCGTCGCGGGTTAAAGCCCCCTCTGGCAAACAAGCTGAAGATTTATGTTCGGGTATCCCCTGTCTTACAGGCTGACAAGGGAGAAGAATAGCCCGGCCCATATCTGCTTCACTTTTGGGTCGTGATCGATGGACCCTTCGGAAAATGACTGTATCCAGCTTTATCCTTGGAAGAGCGGCATGGGGGAAGTTTGTGTTTTTCGGGTTACGATGGTGACTTAGAGGAAACGTTGAGAAACTCACTGTGCACTGTGGCAGGCAGAGTCGATGAAGGCTCATGAGAATAACATTATATAAACATGCCAAAATGATTTCTAGTATGGAAAAGTAGTAGCTTCTTATGTAAATATTGCTTCAAACTGCAAAATATATAGTAGTTAAACAACAGAACATGACAGGGAATGTGTTATGATGAATCATGGGTTGGGATTTGGTGGCAGGCAGGAGAGGAAAGTGGGATAGATCTTCAAAGCCGTGATTCAAAATAAGTCATGAGCTTAAGTATTTCATTTCTTTTTACACAAGTCAAAAGTAAGTCCAAGAAGCATCAAACATGGTACCACAATATCTATTTATGATATCAGCCATTTCTTCCGCCACAAATAAGTAGTTCCACCACAAATGATGCCCAAGCCTTGTAGAAAATATAATAAATACATTTTGTTGTGCCTGTAAACTTCTATATCAGTGGTCACCAACCCTGTTCCTGGAGATACACCTTCCTGAAGATTTTAGCTTCAAACATAATCGTGTCCACCTGACCATCTAATCATTGCCTTAAGAAGTTCTTGATCAACTACAACAGGTGTGTTACATTTAGGTTGGAAATGAAGGCTGCAGGAAGGTGGATCTCAAGGAAGAGGGTTTATGACCACTGATCAATCTCAACAGTTGTGCATTTTATATGCAAATAAGCCAATATAACCAATCTAACCCATATGTCCATGTATCTATTTTCCATACTGTTTATCCTACACAGGGTCACAGGGCGCACACACACATCTAACCTTACTAATGAAATGTTTTCTTGTACTAGCGTCATCCATTTAAGAAGTTCCAGATGAAGGATGATGAATAAAACAAAATGATGCGTTGTAGCATACGTATTTTAATGTATTTTAATATATGCCATATCAAAATATGTAGCAATATAATCTGGCCTTAATGTTTAGTAGTACTAATGTGAATATATCATATGTGATCAATGTGATATTTTGTCCATAAGAATTTCTCTTTGGTCACACCATCAGGTTATGTCAGTTTTAATGAGAACTTGGAGAACTCGGAATACATTATCCAAACTGTGAACATCAAAACTTCAAAGTCTGATTCTGAAATCCAATCCATGCATCTTTAAAAGGTTCCGGACCTGAGCTATGAAATATTCCAGCATGAAAGCCCTGACCCCTGTGTGTGAGGATTGAATGGCAAACGGCCTAATCCGCTTAATTTGTACAAAATTTGATACAAGAGTTGGCTCGAAACACATGAGCTATCATGTCAGCCTTGCTTAAGATTTGCAGAAAGCATCAGCAGTTAGTCAATAATAACACACATGCTGGCACCAGATCCCTGCAGATCAGCTGTGGCTGCTCACAGCTCCTTCAGACTAATTGGAGGATCTGGCCAGCCTGGCATGACTAGTTATAAAGCATTATCCATAAGTGATTTCCCTCTGCCTGTGTGCTTTTTGTTTAAATCTGTGGAAGTCTAGGAAAACCCATCAGATGATGCTTTGACCAAATTCTTACATTTTTAAAAAAAATGGGTTTAGGCAAAATGAGGTTTTTTTTTGCCTATAACATAACATATTTTGACACCACAACCTTAGGAAACCATGGAAAGAAGCTTATGAATCATGTATATGGTGAAGTTTAGCAAAAATTTAATTCACACACCGGCCAGTGTTTTAACCACAGCGCTGAACTCATGCTGAATAAAACATCCTGCCGCAGCAACACTAATACAGAATTACTGCCTACTCGAGAGAATTCCCCACCAACATCAGCACCTTCATGAAGTAAGAAATTAAATGCAGGGAGTTCAATCCAGACCTGAAAGTAGTATTTGTGGAAGTGATGGCTCTTGTAGTGCTCTGTATTCTGGCTGGTTTTAGTATGTCCCTGTGTGTTTGTCCTCTGTATACTTCAGCACCTGTGCAGGGATCAGACTAACAGCTGGGCTGACTCCATACAGGCCTGCTTCAGTCTGGGAAACTGGGTCAGCAGGTGCTACACCACACACACACACACACACACACACACACACATTTATATTCCCACATGCCGATTTTGCATGAATATGTATGCATACATAAATCGCTCACCAGTACATATACACCGTGTCTGGTGAGCCATCCAGTTGAATAGTATACAGTAGTTTGGTATATACTGGAATATGCATACACACAGGAGGGATTTTCGGTTTGAACCCCACTGAAATATTTCCAAATGCTTATTCGTAGGTGCATAACAGAACATACATACTGCATAGCTGTTTGTATACAGTACGTATGAGATAACACATCTGGCACAAAGGTCATCATTATGATTCATTCATCCACCCATCAATTTTCTGTACCGCTTCTCTTACACAGGGTAACGAGAAACCTGGAGCCTATCCCAGGAAATGCAAGGCAAAAGGCGTGGGACACCCTGGATGGGGTGCCAACCCATCAGAAGGTAACATTCGCACATGCCTTCACATGCTACCATGCAAAGATGGTAGCCATACTTGAATAATCTTACAGCTGAAATGTTCACATGCCTTCACATGGAGAACCCTAAGAGAAAAAGAAACATTTTTATTTTAACTGTTCTCAGTGGAAGCCTGAATAGTGCCAGCACTGAAATTTATTCCTAGCTACACCACTGCATATACATTAAGGGTGTCATGGCACTATCTGTATCTGTTTTGGATTCCAACCCAAAGTGGGCGTGGTCTAAACCAGAAAGTGTTTTTGGTTGGTTAAAACAAAATCCAGAGGTAGAAAAGCCAGCAGTGTCAGTGTTGTTTATGAATTCTGGCTCTGACAGTTCCTCAACCTCAGCTACATCACTCCATTATTGGTCTAGATATGAGCGTGTAAATTTAATTTTTATTATTCTACTCAAAGTTATGCATTTTTATTATTAAATATGAATTATTATTACATATTATGTTTATCTTCAGCCAGTTCCTGCCTCCTCCTTACCCATTGTGTAAGTTTGTTACAGTTTGCCGAAACCCAGGAAGGAAGAGGGATGCGATGTCAGAGAGCCCTCGCTGCTGTGGGAAGATTGCAGCACCGTGGAGATGGTGGTGCTGGAATGGTTGCAGGGGAGGACGGAGGAGTCACTGCTGTCTGCCTGGGAGGCTGAGGTTCATCTTCCGATTGCCTAAAATGGGCAGAGCAGTTGCCATCCACCAGGGGAGGATGGAGGACCCACTGCTGTCCACCGGGTAGGCGTAGCTGTGGCTGCCATTCACCTAAAAATGGGAGGAGCCATAAGCATCAACCAGGAAGTCCAGTGCCTTTGCCCGATTGCTTCCCAGCTAGCTGAGATACTGGATAACTGGAGAATCTCTCCTTTTGCTTCCAGGATGCTAGTGGAAGGGCTGCTCTGCCGAAAGGGTGGGAGGGGGAGTACATTGGGCCTGGAGGCCTCAATCTGGCCATGGAGGAGTGTGATGAGGAGAAGTGAGTGGCCGAGTTGTGAGGAGGCATTCCTGGCATTGCCTTGTCTAATCAGTGGGAGAGACCAATAAAGGAGTGGCTGGAAGCACCAGTGGGAGAGAGAAAGAGAGAGAGCGAGATGCGCATGTGCTTTATGTTCAGCTAGATTCCACCTCCTCCTTGCCCATCATTTAAGTTATAATAACATACATACGAAACTAATGTTAACCCTGCATTTCATAATGTCTTCACATATGCCAAGCATAAAGCTTAACCGTGCCATGTTCTAGCCAAATATAGGTCACAAGGCAGCTTTGGATAGATTTATTCTCCACTTCAGAACAATGCCTCTGTGCCTATAAGTAGTCATCTCAAAAAGTAGCTCTGTGCTTAAAAAACAAAGCCGACATATATGAAAATGTGAGAACATGGAAGTTTATAATAATTTCAGACTAGATACATCCTCTTATTGTGATACATTCTTATAGAAACAGACATTTACACATGTTAGCCTTCATGTATTGTAATGATAGCTGTAAAAAGCCAGATTGTAAGTCGGGGCAGTGCGCAAACAATGATCGAACTTAGTTTAATTGGTTTGACTTTTCTCATCCAGCCCAGAGGAAAGAGAGATGCAGCACATCCAGCACAAGGAGACACCATCCTTGAAAAGAGAGCAGACGTACATTAGCCATTAACAACAGTGATGCAGCATCCCTCTTGGCCGCTTTGAAAGGTGATCTTCTATCTGGCGCAGCTGGGGTATACACATTGCTAAAGATCGTTTAGTGAACCCTGAAGGATCCAGGTCACTCGATGCCCGCGTTCGTAATTATCGTCCCATATGGGGTAATCTCCAGCAGAGGCCTGATGAGGCTACAATGCCACACCAGCAGCCACCACCATAATTCATTTTCTTAAAGCTTTGTTTATTTATCCTGTCACAGTTAGCCAAGGCTAGTGCTGTTGTTGCTGCCACTTCTTCTAAAGGGTGGTCATGTTAACTGGTATGAAATTGCAAACGTGAAATTGATGGAGGGGATTGGTTGATGGTTGATGGGTGGGAAATTAGCTGTTTGGGTTAAATTGTTGCATTCTCCACCGTTATATGTAACGGATCTTAGTTGTTTCGATTAAGCAACCAGTATTATACCCCAAATATTTGGGAAAGACTAGCAGATTATGCTCGAAAGGGGTAGTTTGGCTAATTTAGTATTTCTGATCAACTATTCGTCCAGTGATAAGTTCATGTTATTCATATGCTAACTTATTCATTAAATATGCATTAGATATTACCTCCGTGGCAATAATATACTAAATACAGTGAAACATTATTTGAAAGGCATGTAGCAATATCGATAATTCATGGCAGTGGACCAGGTAAACAATGAGACATGTGTGTTTAAAAGCAGAGGAAACATTATTGAACTATTCTACAACACAGAAACTAATCTACCACATAAACACACATGCACACGCAAGCAGAGGTGAAAATGGTTTAACAGAGTGAATGAAGGGATGTTTGGAGGGCTGGCGGCGGGAGGTTTGAAAAGCTGATGAGCTCTAGGCTGGGTCTCTGAGCAGATGTTGATAAGAGCCTTCCCGCCGCCTCCGATGAGGCGAGATGAGATGAGTTGAGCAAGCCAGGAGCGGTAGAGAGAAGAAAGTTGATTTTAACTCTCTCTGGCAAGTCCCATTCCCTAAGGGTTCCAACCAACCAGAGATTGTCTTCGGGCAGGGTATAAGCCATATGCTCCACCCATGATGTTGTCCGCCCAGTCTATTGTCTCTGCAGATGGATGGCTCCATGCTTTTCATAATGTGTGGATTACACTTTGACCGAAATACTAACATTTATGTATAATGACATACTACTTGATTTTCCTTACTTTTATTCATCCGAAAAATTATTCAACGAATACACACATACCACACAAGACATATATTAATACAACAATCATATTAGTATTACTATACTAATGTATGCTAAATAAATGAAGCGATTTGTGGCAACTTAGTGGATATAAGCACAATAAGTCCAGAAGAAAGCATGGCAGAAAATAGGTGATTGCGGTTGTTTTACAGATGTATTCATTTTCACAGTCATTGTTTCTGATTGTGGAATGTGCTGATTCAAGAAAGGAAGAGGGGTCTCCACCATTTTCTCCCTGAAGTTACTACTTTACGGTTGAAGGACCTTGGGTTTTATCTGATGAATAAGCCATCTGATTTGGTGAGTCCAAGAAAAAGGCTTGCTTCTCAACCCACTTGTGGCTTGAGGGGTTATGGTTTTACTGCAACATTCAGCCAGGTAGCCCCTCTGACAAAGTCCGCTGGTGTTTACTAATGGTATGTTCGTCCGTCCACCCCAGACTTATTGGCACAAGTCCATTGATTTGAGTGGTTGAGGATTGTCTACATGGAATGTCTTATCTTTCCTTGTTATCATCTCTGCTGCCTGGTTCAGTCCTACATGGTGGATGACTTGCAGTGGCAATGACACAAGGAGAACAGATCTAAACCAAACCTGCTGTGACTGTCTAAATTGAAGTACCTGTATGAAAGTAAAGCAGCTGGAGAATATTGATGTGTCTCACTTCAAATTACTTTCCTAGCTCAGCTGCAGATCAAAACAGGCTGAGTTGTATTGTTTTTGTTTTTTTTTTTTTTTAAATCTGCAAGACACACTCACTCCTGCCGATTTTCACAGTGATGTTATCATTAGCGGTGATGTGCTGTAAATCGAACACAGTTTTGCCAGTTTGCAGCAAACTAAATCAGCGCAAGCAAAAGTGGATGCCAGTGCATTCTTAATACAGTCCCTCAGTGATGCCATGCAAATGCAGGGTTAAGAAATAATCCAAGTATGTGCTATTGAGCTCGGAGAGGAATGACGAGAGGGGCTGCTGCCCCCTCCCCACCCCCCCACCCCCACTTTCTAATGTGCACCCGGTAATTAGATATCGATTCTCTCTGTCGATGAGCATTCTGGCCTGCTGTCCTCTGCCGTGACAGGTAGAATGCATAAAAGTCGTAACATGTCTTGCTAACAGGGCCTTCCTCTATTGTAGACAACTATAATCTTGGTGGTGATTAAATAATTACAGATCATTTTTCATGACAAGGGACAATGAATTGCTGTCATGGAAAAGATTCATAATTAATAGGTATAATTGCTTGTAATGGAAGAAAAAAATAACAGTTAATTTCAATTAATTTTTGGAGTTGTGTGTGAGGACGCAAAAGTGTCCAACGCAATAGGAATGACTGGTGGATGTTTTGTGGTTTGTTTTTTCTAAAAAAAAAAAAAAGGGGGGGGGGGGGGCTGAAATTTTAGTACAATATTAATAATAAAGCAGATGAAGGATTTCGGAGCAACTAAATGTGAAATGGGCAGTGTGCCTTCTACAAGACTGTAAAAGTGTCACGTATTTCCCTCTCTTACCAAACGCATTTTTTGAGAGTGTTTTTTTTTTTTTTAATATATATATATACTTTTAGATTTCAGGCTGAAAGTCATAGGCAGATGATTATCCTAATACAAGTTCTTGTGGAATAAATAAAATATATACATGAAATGTTATCTATGGAGATTTTCCACTGTTTATTCATAGCTTTCAGAGTCGGTAAGCTCCTTTCTCATGCACTCAGGTCTCACCAGGAGAGAGTGTAAGTGGGCTGGGAGTCTGTGGAGAAACCCCTTCTATAGTCAGACCCATGGGGTTTAGAAACTCAGCTTAAAGCAGGCAAATGCATTCCTAAGAGTCCTCCAACTAGTTTATCTGGATTTTGACAGATGGACCACGACCTGCAGTACAGTCACACATGAACAACAACAACATGTTTCCCCAGCTACTCAAACACCTCCAATGATATTGCAACAATGGTACTCTCCTTGACAGCAGCTCTAGTGGTCCCAATTCTGATCTCTCATACAGTCACTGTTACTTTCTCTGTCCTTGAACTACTATTATGACAATTTATGTTAAAACCACTGTTTTATTTTTTTCTATGCTTTGCTAAGGTGGCCAACTCTTTTTCATTTCTATTTACACTCCTTAATCTGTATCCATGTCTAATTAGTTTTAGGTTTTGTTTCCTCCCAAAGCTAAGTCATAGATCCTGCTGTTTTGTTGCTTCACATGCTGTTTTGGTTCTCCTTTTTGTTGAACCTTTCTTGTCACGTTTGGTATCCAAACAGTCCCCAGTGTTCAGATCTCAGTTCCTGAGGCTGCCCCTGAGCCAGGCTTAAATCCCCTAAAACAGGCAAAATAAAAAATAATTAGACTCCAGGAAGGTCTACTCTGATTACTCCTCCCTGTGCATAAATGGCTCAACAGTAGAAAGAGTGATGAGCACATAATTCCTTGGCATTTCACACCCAGGCAAGACCTCACCTGGACAATCAACACCAAGTCCCTGTCCAAGAGTTCCCAACAGCAATTGCATTTCCTCTGGAACCTGAGCAAGGCAAGCATTCCCCATCACATCCTCACCACACTCTACAGGTCACCACAGGCAGCATCCTGACCAGCTGCATCACTGGCTGGTTTGGGAATTAGAACATCTCAGATCACAAGATCCTACATTACAGTTAATAGTGCAGACATCATTGGGACGCTTCTACCCACTGTTCAGCACATTTTCTACTCACATAGCATCCCTGTCACCCACCCTTCCCACAATCTATTGCTCCTCTGCCATCCAGCAGAAGGTTTTTCACCATTTGCTAAATGACTCTCAGACTGAGTAAGAGCTACTATCCCCAGTCTGTCAGACCATGCACTATACTGACCCCCTTCACACATGCAACCATGGGATCCAACTAATAACCTCTCCCTTAATGACGCACATTTCACTTTAATGGTACAGTTACTTACTGTACACTTAGATACTGCACTGACTTCTGACTTACAGTTTACACACACTGACACTTGGAATGTATTGACTCACAATCACAGTATTGCACTTTTAAACTGCATCGTCACTTTAAACTTCATTTCATTTCAAGTCGCAGTTATGAACCTTTTTGCGTTTAATGCGGTGTCTTTTTGCATGTTAAATGTTTTGTTATTGGAGTGTTTATGCTCTACTACCCCTCTGTGTATTCACCCCACTGTTTCTCATACCCCCGTCTCTGCATGCTTCTTATTCCCACTGCACTTTAGTTAATGTCCTGTCAGCACTGTGTATGTCTCACATGTATCTTGCACCTTTCTTCCAGGAGAAACATTATTTTATCTCACTGTGTACTGCACATTGTATATGGCTGTGATGACAATAAAGATCTACTGACTTGGCTTGACTTGACTCAACCCCTGTATCTATCTCCAGGTCTAGTTACTTTAAGTTGTTAAGGCTTGGTCGTATATCCTGTTCTTTTCCTATAAGCAGGCCCTCTCTGTGTTTTTCCTTTAGAGGTAAGCGCAAACTTTGAGACTACCCCTGATTCTGACTCCAACTCTGAGCCCTCCCCTGGAATAGACTCAGCCCCTGAGACTTACTCAGACTTTAAGGTCCTTTAGTGTCAGTTACATCAGATCCTGATCCCATCCTGTGGCATTGCTCTGGTGTTAGTCATATGTCAAGATGTTTTTTTTTCCCCTGTATAAATTTTATTCACTGATACTTCCTCAATGTGGGTTGAAGCCTTTGTCTTTTCCCCAGTCATGACCTCTGTCTTAGTCTTAGCTCTTTCCTCAGTGTCGCTCTCAAGCCATGTTCTCTACTGCACCATCTGTCTCAAGCCTTCAACTAGAAAAGCACAAATTTAATGTGAAACAACTGTCTGAATTATGTGTCCTGAAGAATGTGTCCTTGCTGCTGTACTAGTGTCTCGTCTCATCGCAGTCAGTGTCCCGCACCCCACTCCAGGCCCTTTCTTATCACTTATCTCATCTGATAGTTCTTTCACATTAATTCTGTGCTTTGTTTCCACTGCATTTTTTGAGCGGGATTGTTGCTTTTGAGTTCATGAACTTCCAACTTGTTTTTTCCAAGTCCCTAGTCATTAATATCATGTGTTTTGACTTGTTTTGACTCTAGCCTGTTTTACCCAGCTCCTGTTATTGATTTATTTAAGGTAACTTTCCCTGCTTGCGTCCTTACCCTGGACATAGATTTTGACTATGACTTTGTGAGGGGGGAAAAAACATTTGGATCGACACTACTCTCCAGAGTCCTGTGCTATGTTTGAGAAAACAGCCTGTCATGTTGGATATAAAGTGACAGTGCTAATGATTCCATGTTGTTCTTGCCTGCTGTTCACTAAATGTGCGCTGACACTTTTGACATGTGCGGGGTTTTTCACTGACAGATTTACAGATAATCTTTTTAATGTAGCCAACATCTGTTTTAAAACCAAGAAGCATATGCTTTACTAAAATATGTCAGAATTGTAGTGCATGCGTTCTTTTTTTTTTTCCCCCCTAGGTCTGTATTTCTTATTCTTCAGCACACCTGAATACCTTCAAGTCTTATTTTTGCAGTGGTGCAGTTCCCATAATTTACACAAAATGTGTCCATTCAACAGGGTATCATTACTGCAAATTCACACGAGCACAACATTAATGGCCATTGGTTTTTCTATGACTTTATTCATGCAAAAATTGCAAACAAAATGGCTTCCAATGATTACAATACCCCACATTTTCTACGAAATTGGACTGCTTGATTCATAGTATTCATCTAACTCCTGCAATCATGTGTACCACCTAAGTAATAACACCACAAGCAAGGCGGATTTAGCTCTGGGTTCTTCATGGTTGCACAAGGGTGTGTAAGCTGTGGAAAAATTATCCTTAAAAACCTCAATAGTCAGTGCTACAGAAGAGTGACTGAAGCATTGATTCAGGCCCTGTTTACACTAGTGTGTTTTTGTTTTAAAATGCATAACTCGTCTACACTACTCCGGCGTTTTCGACCCTCGAGAACATAGACTTTTTGGAAATGCTGAAGACCTTGTTTTAGTTTGAAACCTCTGCGGCTGCCTGTGTGGCCAGAGATCCTCCCCAAATTGATTCACAGAGTTCAAAGAACAGAAAGACCACACGTCCATGGACACTTTAACGGACCCTTATTGCCTTTCGCTTGGTTGTAACGTGACCTGTGAACACAAAGCACAACCCAGTTATATAAAGGCACACACACACACACACACACACATATATATACATATACATATACATACACACATACAGGGTGCCAAGCCTAACATTTGAGAGCAGTAAAACAGAGCCTCAGTGTGCCTGTATATGCACTGCCACTTTCCTCACCATATTCATCCCATTAGTGTGAGAAATCTGTGGCCCAGCCCAAAACCTACAGACCGGGCCTGTCCCCTTTTGATTACTTCCTCCAGAGCTTTCCCATAAACTCAACATGACAGCCTGAAGCCAATGTATATGGAAATGTAAGAGTCAGCATCCTGTCGGCCCTAACGCTCTCCACTTGATTAGTTTGGTTTGAGACTGACCTGACAGCACCGTGACTTCGTTTATCACCTTATCTCCTTTAACACTGAGACTAAATGAGTTCATGAGTAAATTCGATCAGTCATCATGTTTGGAGCAAAGTGAGGTGACCTTTGAGCTCAAAGCCAGGCACTTTTTGATCGGCGAATGTAGCGTAAAAGCAAATTAGGCTTGATGATTCACTTAGTAGTAAAGAAAACAAACATATATCCAGGATATTCACATTTAAATGATTGCGTATCCCATGTTGCAAACATCCATCATACTCCTCACTAGTGCACTTCGTTCTCTCTCCATCAGCAGTATTTCACGCTCGGAAATTAATCTACATGTTTGAATCTTTAATCTGCTTATAGTCAAGGCCTATCTCCACTGTATCTGCACTTTAATTCAGTTGCCCAGTTTTGAAGAGGATTACAGTTGATTGAGCGAGGATGACGTCATACTTACAGGAAAGGTCACCTTGTGAGAACGGGGATTGGAATTATATGTGGGCACCATGAATACCTTTGGCAACAGCACCAGTGGCTTCAAACTGCAAGGCAAGTCGCCAAACAATATACTTTGAAGCTTCCTCTTAGGCGATGTTAAGACTGTGTATATGTGTGTGGTGTAGGGGTGTAATGAAATGGCACTATCTGTATCTATATGTTTATGGTTGGCTCTTCAAAATCCAATCTGTATTAGGATTTAAGCACGAAGAGGGTGTGACCACTGTGAGCAGGGTGTGTAAATTCTGGCTCTGAGAGTTCCTCAGCCTCAGCTACATTACTTGAGTTCATAATTTGTCTTAACTAGAGATTAGACTGCGACTTAATTAATTATAAAACACTTTCTGTGGGAACCCTTAAAGTGTCATGTATTCCCCCCGTCCACGTGCTGCGAGCGAGACGCTCCGTGCGCGTGAGCAGCCTGCAGTGCTACGGCGCACTTTTATGAACTGTTTCCGTGTGTGTTTCGTTTCGATTCATGTCTTTTCTCCACCCATGTCCTGTCACTGGTTGTCTCCCTCTCGTGTGTCTCCATTACTCATATCTGTTTTCAGATTTGATGAGTTTGTATATTTAAACTCTCGTGTTCGGAGTGAAGTATTGTTTGTATTTGTTAATCCGCTTGTCTTTACTGAGCTGTTTGTTTCATGTTGTGATATTCTGTCCCTCGTTTATATATTTTGGATTACCCCTGCTACTGGCATTTGTTCATTGCCTGACCTCTGCTCGTGGACTATTCCTGAGCCTGATTCACTTTTGGATTGGTCTGCCTGCTCTTTAAATAAAATGTCTTTACTGCACCTGCAACCCTGTCATGGAGAGTTTCTCCTTTTAGAGAAGGTCAGAAGGAAAATTGTCTAAAAACCCCGTAATTATATCCAGGGGTTAAATTGGGGCAGAACGGGCTGGAAGGGTGTTTCGACACTCTACAAGTCAGAGGAGGGGAAAAACAACCCATATAATAAGACAATAAAACCTGATTTGAACCCCATCTTTTCGTTTTACTTGTAGGCTGTATTTGCTGTCACCTGTCAATCCAGGAGCCAATCATGTTTCAGCTTTTTTTTTTTTTTTTTTTTACAGAGAGTCCCAGTTATTGCACAACGTCGTTAGTAACAGAGAAATCTCAGAAACCCGCACGTCAAATGTGAAATGCAGGACATGCACGCACAAACTCCCAAATCTACTCAGTTCATTTCACTTTTAAGTTTACAGTGTCCACCTAACCAAACTTTTTATAATAAATACGATAATCTTATGATCTTATAACCGTCAGAGTCGTCCCATCAGGGACTGTGCCAAGTGTGTGAGCGCACAGGGCCTCGCAGCTCGGGACTCTACAGGACCTCACACCTGTCCTGCAATACTACCGTTTTTTTTTTTTTTTTACCCAACATGCTTCTAAATGAAATGTATTCTATATTATACTTAAAATACTGAGTTGTTACATATACTGTGATACTTCAATATGTAAAATAGCAGGGCCTCGCACATCAAGTACGCCATGTGCAGGGCTTCGTACCCAACCTGGGTGCCGTATTTACCCTGATAATGTTCAAGTTTGTTTATTAAATGATGTTCAAATGGAGCTAGCTAGCTAGCTGGTTGGTTTGCATGCTGTAACATTATCTTGTGTGATGAAGTCCATTGCTGTAGCCTACGTAAGCTAGTGAATTTAATTTAAACAGTGGACAGAACATTTTAATAATAAAGATGTTAATCCTATCTTTAACTTGCAAACAGTACCACACTATTAACACAAATCTTTACAACTTAATGTATCTTACCGAGATGGAACCACGTGGAATTTGCTGCCGACCAATTAAATAAATTACTAAAGACCAAGAATGTAAAAAATATGTTCAAGAGATATATCTAATATAGAGTATAGGCCTGTACCGCATTTTTACTGTAGTTTCTGTTTAATGTCTAATATAAACTTCACATTTGTTTTTTAGAATGAACAGCTGCTCAAAATCAAAGAGAAGCAAGGGTCAGGGCAATGCCACAGCCCAGAACAGCAACAGTGCCACACGTCAGAGCAGGTCAGCTGTTTTAAGGTAGGCTGCCGAGTCCGACCCTCCAACCCCGTTTTAGGTCAAGAGTTCCCTTACCTGCCAAATTCCAATTTAACCCCTGATTATATCTATGGGAACCCTTTAACTATTAAAAAAAAGCTTTCTTTGGCAACTCTTAAAGGTTCCGTGTAGAATTCTAGAACATATGGTGTTTCCCTTTTTAGACTGAGTTCCAAGTCGAGCCCCCTAAAAACTGTTAATTATACATCAACCTTCTTTCTATAGGAATCCTTTAAAGAGTCTATATAGAATTCTGAAGCTTTTCCATTTACAGAGGCTTCCTAGAAGAACCGGTTTAGGTTCTGAAACCTGAAACCTACAAACTGTAAACCTCTAAACATGACTTCAGGAAACCGTTTCAGATTTCAGATGAAAATCGTATTTAAGATTTCAGACGAGTCACTTCGTTTTCAGCAGCTGAGAAACATCTACCATCTGAAAAACCTTTCCTTAGTGTTCCTGAATGGAATCCCGAGCTCTCATGATGTTTCTGCATCCCTGCCTGTCTACTCACCCGTCTGTCTTGATCTGTCTTAGTTCCTGTTCTTTTCTTTCCCTGCTTCCCCTCCTTTGCACGGTATCAGTATTAATCCCTTTGTGCAATCCTTTCGCTGGTTCAATAAAGATCTCAGAGAGCTCCTTGGAGGTCACGGCCATCGCGGGTCTCCCTTCAGCAAATAAGAGATTGCAGAGGGTACAATTAAAGACGGAGACCTGCGGATGTCTATAGACTGTGCCGTGCTGTGTTTGTAAAGCACTCTCTGGGGTCTTATATGTACAGACTCCCATGTCTAGTGAGATAGGTGAGGGCAGATGCATAAGGGTGTGTGTGTGTGTGTGTATGTGTGTGTGTTCTCACAGTCAATCTCTATTACTGAGTTAAAGAATCTTTACCTGGTTTGGCAGTCAGCTCATACAGGCCAAACGATTGTGCAACGTTCACAGCTAAGCTATAGTTTCCGCTTCAGTTCACTGACTGCATAAATGCTTTATATCCTTAATTCCGCAGTTTAGTAAAAAGTTTGATTTTGGGATATTTTGATGTATGATTTTTTATAGGCTACACTTTTAACTAGTACATTCATTGATTGGTTCTTCAGTACATACTTTATCCTGGTCAGGTCACGCTGGATCCGGAGCCTATCCCAGAAACGCTGGGCGCGAGCTGGGAATACATTCTGGTTGGTCATGTGAATTTGATATGCAAATGTTCTTTATGATGTCACAATTATATATTTTAATATGACTTCTAAGGGCTCAAAAGGACAACCAAAGAACCATAAAGGTTCTAGTTTTAACCTTTGTTCTGAGTGTAATGCTTATTTAACAGTATTAAAGCAACCTCAGTGTTTTGAGCATTAAATGTTACGTTACGTGATATCGAGGCTGATGAAGGAACAATTCTTTATAGCTGCTATAAGTGAAAACATGAACTCACTTCAAAACCGCACATTCAATAATGTTAAACATAACCATAAATTGATAAATATGTAAAAAAAAGTGCAATGTGTTATTGTTTAATAAATAAGCAGTTGTAATCACTGGCAAATTGTTGTGCTATAAGAGGAATACAACACTTCAGAATGTACTGTTATAGGGAAAAAAAAATCTTTTATACTTTGTACACCAAAACCACCACATCATTGAGGATTCTCCTACTGTATAAACACATACCCCAAAGTACTTTATTCTCGGAGAAATCTCAGTGATATCTCTGAGGCTTAAGAGCCCAGCTTTACACTCTCAGAGGACTTTATAGACAAGTCCAGGACATTTTGTTCACACTGGTGGTTTCTTGCTCGTTCACTGACAAATCGATCGCACCTGGAGAGCCGTGTGCAACCCCACAGCAGCGTTGGTAGTAATGTTCTTACGGTGACAACTGTTTCCCAGCAGGACCCATAATCCCCATTCTGCAGTGCATCTGGGAACAACTTAAGACAGCTCCCATTATGAGGACAAATCCTTTAGTGTTTGCTGTATCTCATGGGATAAAGTTATCAATACAGGGCTTGTTCTTTGTACAGAACATGCATTATTGATGTCTACCTCACTGTCGTTGGTCTGAAGAAGACCATGACTCAATCTGCTGCCCAGCGATTACCTTGGAGTTAATATGTCACTGTAGGACATTCCAATGATAGATGAGCAAGCAAGGCAAAAAAAATAAAATAAATAAATAAAGATAAAGATATCAATATAAACTTTAATCTTTGGCATTCACACCAGATTATTTGTTCAAAGTCTTAAGGTGGAATATTTTGGAATTTTGTTGACCCAAGCCCAACAGCACCACCACCAGTTGTAAGAAAAACACACAAAATGGTATGAACAAGTGCAGCTGAGGCTGATTTCTTTCTAGCCTGAGTCTGTAGATTCATCAGTAACGGTCATGTCATGTGATTACACAACATGAAAAATCCCCTAGATTTGACCTAATGCATTGCTCAATGCTAAAAGATTTTAAAAAATTTCTTGCATGCGCGATTTAACAATTTGGCGCTTGAAAGTCACGCCCTCTTTTTTGTGAGTCTTTCTCATTACCCGGTGTCCTCGAACGATGCTTTTCGACGCACGTGTGTCTCCACTGGGTGCATAATTACATATGATTTAATCGGGGATCCACTCGGCTCGAGGTAACAAGATGAATGAGCTGCGCATTTACCTCATTTATTTTCTAATATTCAGAGTCTACACTTCAGCGTGCCCAGGTCTGATGTTTTATGCCTCTAATGAAAGCCCTGGACTCAGGGTGTTTGATGTACTATTTAGATTACAGCAGGCCTGAGTAACATTCCATGTTTAAATGAAAAGGAGAGGGACAGCCGGAGATAGGGAGAGAATACAGAAAGAGACAGGACTATGACATGAAATCCTAACCTGTTCAATGAAGATTAATGGTGCCGTGCAGAACCAGGGCGACTCCATAAAAGAGATCTAAGCAAAGAAAATAAACACGTTTGTACCACAGCGCTGTTAAGTTCTTGAATCTGATTGGTCGGAATGTTGATTCATTTTCTCCAACAGCAGCTCTGATGTTAGAGCCATTCTACTGCATTATCGTTTCTGTCGTTGAATATTTTCCTGAAGCAGCACAGCCTAAAGTGTTTACGTGCTAAAAAGTCCAAATATAAATGTCATACATTAAAAAAAAAAAAAAAAAAAGAAATGTTAAAAAAAAAACACACTTTTAACTTCACCAAATACATAAATGACTGCGGATGGTGTAAGCTTTGCCTTGGACTGCAAATGTTTTAAGACTTGAGTGTAATGGTTGTTGACTGCAGAGTTTGTAAAGTATATTTGGTTGCTATTAAAATATGCAAAAAATAAAAGGAAAATACTACTAAAAACCCTCAGACTAGGCCTGTGCGGTCTCTGCTAACAGACTCTGTAATGATCCATGCCCGTGCCTCTCATCCTTAAAAAAAAACAAAAAACCAACATGAAAGTAATTTTTTTTTTTTTTGGTTCAACATTGAGCCACCCACACATTGCAAGATGTTCAGCTGTGTCTTCTATTCATGAGGTCAGCATTTCACCCACTTCCTGGAGCTGACAAGTGGAATTTGTAGCCGTCTTCCTCTAGAAATTTGCAACCCAAAGTCTTCATTAGTTGATGGATATTTTCAGTCCACATGGAGATAGTACTGGTCGATAGTGTTGGGCTTTGAGGGGAGTGACAGCACGCGAAGAGGAGTGTCATCGGCGAGGCGGCGGAAGGAGGCAGGCAGGCGTATGACACCCAGATGATAATAGCTGACAGTCATGATGGCACTGTCTAAAACTCGTCGCTGTCACTGAGCCCCAGCCACTAGTCCAACATGGCTGCCACTCACCGAGCTACAAGTCCATGCTTTTCCTCACTCACACTGCATTAGACACTTTAACTGAATGAATTATAATGTTAAGTTTTATCCCTTGTGTTCTCTTTACTATTCAGGCTGCAGGATGAAGAACACGAGTTGTTTGATACGACCATCTGTGCTGAACATATTGGAGCGCGTTAGTTTGCCCAGCTTCGGTTTAAACTCATTAGGATTCCAGTGATGGAGTGTATCGCTTCTTTTTTTTTTTGTTGTTGACTGTTTATAACTCTTTTGAAAAAGAAAGGCACATTCTTTTCTTTTAATCAAATATTCATCAAAGCTTCGCAAGATCAGAAGGTTAACTCGTTTCAAAGATATGTTTTAAGGCTTGTCTCCTCGATTGGACATATAGTGTACTGAGACAAATCATTTCTCTTGACTTTCAGGTGTTAGGAGTGCTGAGTTTTGACAAGACTAATGAGAAATAATATTTTCACGCTGACGTTTTTTTAATACATTGATTTATTTTTTCAAATAATTGTGACCTTATTGCTGAATAGTCAATTTGGCTTGTTTCAATTCAGTGCTTATGACCAAAATCTACAGACATTCCTGTTTCTCTCGGGGATATATCTCCATCACGAGTTATAGAATTTTAGATCAAGTCTGGTTACTCGCAAAAGTGAAATATGCATTTAAAGACTCCACTCAGGAGCATCATGGACAATTTGAGTCGATACTTGATTGCACACTGACCTAATTAGGCTTATGATCATTTTGTTACAGCACATAACCATCCAAAGACTGGGAGAGGGAAAGGGATTGCACGCATACTAAAACTGGAACGATACAGAGAAGATTAGCACGGCCCCTGCAAAACGATGATGTTGGTTACATTAGAAATGCGTGCACACCACTGTGACTTTGTTTCCCATGCAACGGCTGAGAAACAGATGATGTCGCCATTTTCTAACGGCTGAAGATTTGGGCCAGATTCAAGGTCTTTGGTGTGGTTTTTGAGATGTAGCTGAACTGGAGCCTGGAAAACATCTAAAAGCATTCAAAACAAGCTGCTGGATGACTGTATGCTCCCAATTATGAGGTTCATTCACTAGATATTAGATTATAACATAAATCAAGGGTGATTATGGCCTCTCTACTTATTTTTGCTTAAAACTGTGTCGTTATTAATGTTGTCCTGCCTCACCAAAATCAGTGGTCGGAAGCCGCTGCTGCATTTAAAGTACGAAAAATATCACCATGCTGATTTATTCTTTTCTGCTGTGATAGCTCTTTAAGGCAATAATCAGACATGAACACTGCGACTGCATAAGGGACACAAAGCCAGTGTGGATCAATGACCTCCAACAGAGGAGCCGGTGGCCCTTACAATAGGGTCGTAGGTATCATGCTGTTCGGCATCCTCGGTCGCAGATCATATTCCAATTCTTTCAGGAGCTACAGAGAGGACCTGTGAGGAACTGTTTCAAGCATGAAAATGTTGTTTTAGACTGTAGCATCAGACCTGCTAGCGTCTATACATAGGAACATCGATCGGCATGCATTTATGTACACTGAAAAAGAGCTTTTTTTACCCAATAAAATAAAAATTAAACGTTAACCAATCAAAGAAAGGCTGTACTGACTGACAGTTGGACAGCATATTCGTTGTGAACTCTCAGATGATAACTGACCATTCTGGAAGCCCCACCCACTTTACTCTTACATGTTTTGAGTTCTTCCCTTGTGCATTTAAGCCCTTGTGTTTCATTGCTGCAAGTGCAAAATATATGCTCTGTGAGATTGTTGCCAGTTATTACCAATCCTTTATGCTGTTTTGTTATCATGACTTGATGATGTTCCTTATTTACCTGATTTTTGATTCTTGTTTTGTCCCATCTGTGTTGTTTGCCAAAACAAAGATGGCAGCCATACTTGAATAATCTCACAGCTGAAATGTTCGCCAATTACTTGCTGACTTTTTGTTGATGCCAGAATTTCAATGTGCTACATAATCGCATGCTTGTTCATTTCTCAAGTCTGCACTTAACTAGCTAAAGATCCAACCGTATGTTACTATAATTTGCAAGCTACCATGTTTTATAGCTTAGCCTAGATTTCTAGGCAACCAACACATGGGACTGGGCAGCATACTGGAGCTTTAACTTGCCTAGAGGGGGTGTTACGAAAATTGTGATTTATCCTCCGCTGTAATTAAATTGAAATCTGTGGCATATTTCAAAACCCATGGCAGTAGATGAGATTTTAAATGTATAAATAAAATAGACTTGGTTGGGATACACGTCTCCTAAAGAAAGAAAGAAGGAAAAAAAAACCCTCAGATCATGGCTTGGGGATAAAAACTAGTTCTGAATGAGAAAATCATTCCTGAAACCCCAGTTCCATCACAGGTACTTGCACAAATCAACTCCATCTCACCTAATCGACTAAATAATTTGTGTGCTCGAAGACAGCTCTATAAATAATTCCATTTCTATCGCAACTTGTAATAATAAGTTTATGTCATGAGCAAAGTAATGCTGCATTTTTAATCCCATTTGTTCCTGAAGGTTTTCACACGTGTGATATACTCCGACGGCGATGTTTAATTAGTCATGTATACTGTATTCCAAGGTCAAAAAACTTCTCCATTCGACACGATGACTTCTGCAATATTTTAATCCATGCTGTCTATAAACAGCACCACTCATCTCCTGGGAGTAGATCTGCATCTGCGTCACCTCTTCTCTAAATCCTAGAGAGACGGACCCCATCAAGTGCTGAGCCAGCATGCTCATAATAGAATCAAATGAATGGGAATGTCTACATAGCACTCTATCGGTAAGCGGTGATTAAAATGCATGGTCACACACACCATATAGGCTGCACATGGAAGAATACCTTTAATCGCATGCCAAAGGGAAATAACGTGGGTCAAACTCCAAGGATGCAGTAAAGAAAAAAAAAGGAAAAATCTAGGGGAAAAAAAAAAAAAAAAAACAAACAAGCCAGATACTGTGATATGACGTGGTGTCGAGATGCAATTACTTTGCTGACATTTAGCTCCCCTATTTCTGGGGACTCCTGTCAGACGAAGCCGTGCCAAAAGCAGCTCATCTTGCAGAGCCGTTTTCACAAAAGCGATGGCAGCACCCCAGATGACGCCGAGTCAGAGCGTACGGAACAGTGAAAGAAAATAGCATTACCTACAGATATCACTCCAGGAAGAACGAGCAGACTGAATAGCAAACTGTATGATCGTTCAGAAGATGTTGTTTGGAAGCTGAGGGCCTGCTCTTTATAGTACCAGACCTGCAAGGGATAATGTATAGTACTGCATAAAAACAATCTACATTTACAATCCTTTCACAAATCACTTGTCTAAGGTAGAAAACCTTGTGCCCTTAGATATGTTGATCTAATGTTCTACAATAACCACCAGGCTCTTGAGGGGGAAAATGCTGCCGCTTGTCTCTAAATTAAGACTAGAAATGTTCCAGTGAATTGGGTAGCTTGGCCACATAATGCTGAGAAAGTATACTTAGCACTGTCATTACAGTTCCATGATAGTTCCGTAGTTTAACCCTGACTTACAGTATGTCATTAAATAAATAAATACATAAATAAACAAATAAATTAAAAAAGACACATTCCTTAAATGAATTTGTCATTAACGGAGCATTAATAAACCTTATTAGCAGTTCATAACTCTGACCCTGGAGCTGTAATTACTCCTGGTAATTACTGTATTTACTGGTACAAATGACTGAGTTATAACACAGCCATCGCGCTTTCTCCTGGGGCCGAACTGCAGCCACAACTGAACAAATGAAATTAGCCTTCTTTGATTCTTCAATTCGGCCCAATAATGTGGAGAAATACGGTGTATCATTAGATTTGTCAGATTGATTTCTCAGTTCAAGTTGAAGGTGATGGGGACAAATCGGCTGTGCGAAAACGCCTGGATGGTTTTCTGTATCAAAATTGTTTCTATGCATCTTGACTCGCAAGGTTAAGTTTGTTGATTCAGCAGCTCAGCTGCTCAGAGGAAAAGCCCGTCTAACCGTTATCTTGTTCTCATGTGGATGAGAAGATGCACGGAGGAATGTTTACTGAACAGCAGGATATTGTGTGAGAAACTTGAAATTATAACTAAAATGTTCGCCTCACACCTCCAGGGTCGGGGGTTCGATTCCCACCATGGCTCTGAGTGTGTGGAGTTTGCATGTTCTCGCCGTGCCGCAGGGGTTTCGTCCAGGTACTCCGGTTTCCTCCCCCAGTCCAAAGACTAGACTGATTGGAGTGTCTAAAGTGTCTGTAGTGTGTGAATGTGTATGATTGTGCCCTGCGATTGATTGGCACCCTGTCCAGGGTGTACCCCAAATTGTGCCTGATGTTCCCTGGGATAGGCTCCAGGTTCCCCGTGACCCTGAAGAAGTATAAGCGGTATAGAAGATGGATGGATGGATGGATGGATATATTAACCCTTAAAGTGTTCAGAAAAACTGGGCGTCACTATTATACTCGTTAGGTGTCGTCAATACTGGAGATTCAGCTGCGTGGGTATAATTAGTAAGGATGGTAATTGCTGAGTGGTTAGCATGTTTGCCTCGTACCTCCAGGGTTTGGGAGTTCAAATCTCGCCTCAGCCCTGTGATTTGCTTTGAGGGTTTCCTCTGGGTATTCCGGTTTCCTCACTAGGGGAGAGGAGAGTTCATGATGGATGCAGACGCAGAACCTCCTTAATGGAGAACAAAACAACAGAGAAAAAGAACCAAATAAAGGAACAACAAAGAGCTAGGCAATGCAAGGCAAGGCAAAGAAAAACTTAAACTAGAAAATAAAAACAGTGTAAACAGTAACCGTAATCGCACCACACATGTAACATGGGCATACACACAATTATCAAACAATCAAAGAAGGAAAATACAGCACTGTTGGTGTGCAATAATCAAAGCAGGAAATGGAGCAGACAATAAAAGAAGACATTCAAAAAGTGCGTGAGGAGACCGTGACAAGCCACGTTTCCACCGAAATTACCCGGGATCAATTAGTCCCAGGAATTTTTTTTCAAGGGACCATTTGTTTCCTCCAGACCTTTGTTGTCTGTGTTTCCATCACAGTCTAAAGTACCGTAATTGATCCATCGGCTGTATTTTTTAAGAAACTCCATTGTGTTGATTCAAATTGCAGTAAACAACTGTTATTGTGTGCACCACAACAGACTTTTAAAAATGGTGGTTGAAATAAAATACTGCGTGCACTCAACCAATCAGCATCTTCAGCACCCAAGACCCACCGCCCAAAGTTCCTGAACTTTGAAAAAGTACCACCTCCAGAGTACGGACTTTCTGAGGGGGAAATATTTTACCCGGAACATAATTTAGACCCTGGTCCCTGCAGTGGAAACATACTGAGTACCTCCAAAAGTCCCTAGTTCCTGGGGAAAGTTCCTGCAGTGAAAACGGAGCTAAAGACATGCGTTGTAGGCTGTTTGGCATCTCTAATTGTCCGTAGTGTATAAATGGGTGTGTGAGTGTGTGTATGCGGTTGTGGGACGTGATAAGTTGGCACTCCGTCCTCCACATTGTCACGTATGGCGAATGGAGGCCGAAGCAATTGCAGATTTTTTAAACATTTATTTTAAACACACGAATAACGAAACAAAAACACTAGGACAACCGGGCATAACACTGTGGCAAGACACAAACACGGAGACAGAAGTGACGTGAGTCTATAACAACGAAAGACCCCGAAAGAGTGCAGACAAAGACTATATATACACATTGGTGCTCATTAACAAAAACGTGAGTCAGGTGCATGTGGTCAGGTGGTGTAGTGCAGTGGCTGATGGGACTTGAAGTCCCGGGTTTCCGGATACGTGACAGATCCCCCCTCCAAGGGGCGCTACTCCTGGAGCACCCAAAATCAAAGGGCCCCCCTCCGGGGGTCCCGGCCCTCCGGGCCAAAAGTCCCCAGCAGAACCAGGAGGCCGAGCAGCTTCCACCATGGCACAAGGAAGCGGGGGGAAGTCCTTGGCAAAGCATGAAAGAGGGGCGACGTCCCCCACGGGACAGGAGAGCGGAGCATGCCTCACCGCGAGGTTCAAGGGGGGAGCGAAGTTCCTGACGAAGCGCACGGGGGGAGCGAGGTTCTCCGCGAGGCTCACGGGGGAGCGAGGTTCTCCGCGAGGCTCACGGGGGAGCGGAGGTTCTCCGCGAGGCTCACGGGGGAGCGAGGTTCTCCGCGAGGCTCACGGGGGAGCGAGGTTCTCCGCGAGGCTCACGGGGGGCGCAGGTTCTCCGCGAGGCCAGGGAGAGGAGCAGGTTCTCCGCGAGGCCCGAGGGAGGAACGACGCTCCGCGAGCATGAGGGGGGAAACGGAGACCTCCGTGGAGCAGGAAGGGGAGCGACCCACTGAGCGCAGCGAGGAAAGGAGCGACGTCTTCAGCGGAACGTGGAGGCAAAGTGACATCCTCAGCGCAGCAGGATGGCAGAGAACGCACCGCAGCCGAGCAGGAAGGCCGAGCGACGACCTCAGCCGAGCAGGAAGGCCGAGCGACCCCCGCCGAGCAGGAAGGCCGAGCGACGACCTCAGCCGAGCAGGAAGGCCGAGCGACGACCTCAGCCGAGCAGGAAGGCCGAGCCACGTCCACAAGCCGAGCAGGAAGGCCGAGCGACGTCCACAGCCGAAGCAGGAAGGCCGAGCGACGTCCACAGCCGAGCAGGAAGGCCGAGCGACGTCCACAGGCGAGCAGGAAGGCCGAGCGACGTCCACAGCCGAGCAGGAAGGCCGAGCAACGTCCACAGCCGAGCAGGAAGGCTGAGCGGCGTCCACAGCCGGGCAGGGATGCTGAGCGGCGTCCACAGCTGAACAGGACGGCTGAGCGACGACCTCAGCTGAACAGGACGGCTGAGGCACCTTAAGGTAGCTGAACAGCGGGGAATCCCTGAGGTCAGCGAACAGAGGTGAATTCATGATTCCGCACGGAGCTGGAGCGTCCTCACACACATAGCGGGGCGGCGGAGAGACTTCCTGCACAGGACTCACCGGCTGCGTGACTCTGAGGTAGCTGAACAGCGGGGAATCCTTGAGGTCGGCGAACAGAGGGGAATCCATGAGACCCATCGGGGAGGGAGGGTGGGAGCAAACTGCCGTATCCGAAAAAAAAATTAAATAAAAAATCTACTGCTTCGTAGTCACGGTCTTTCGTTCTGTCACGTATGGCGAATGGAGGCCGAAGCAATTGCAGATTTTTTAAACATTTATTTTAAACACACGAATAATGAAACAAAAACACTAGGACAACCGGGCATAACACTGTGGCAAGACACAAACACGGAGACAGAAGTGACGTGAGTCTACAACAACGAAAGACCCCGAAAGAGTGCAGACAAAGACTATATATACACATTGGTGCTAATTAACAAAAATGTGAGTCAGGTGCATGTGGTCAGGTGGTGTAGTGCAGTGGCTGATGGGACTTGAAGTCCCGGGTTTCCGGATACGTGACACACATGTCCTGCAAACTTGTGCCCCGAGTTCCCTGGGATACGCTCCACGCTCCCCCCGATGAGGATAAATGGAAAATGGATAGATGTATATTATATGTTCATTATAATAACAATAAGATGTTCATTATAATAACTATAAAGTCAAAGTCATGAATATGGTTAATGCTTACAGCAGAATTTGGTTATAAATACAATTTCAATGCAAAGTGCTGGTTTCTCGTCTGGTGGGTGGAAATGCCAAAGCAATTAGCTAAAAGCAGGAGAACTGCAGCAAATGAATATAAGTTCAATCATACAGTAAGTCAAGGTGTAAAGTCGATCCTAACCTAAACCATCTGAAGAAAAATACTCAATCTGCACCTGGATATAATGAAAGATAAAATTAATTTCAAAAACTATCAAATGTTTTAATGATTTTGTGATGAACCATACTAATAATCTCAAGTTATCACTGATATTTTGTGCTATCACTGATAAGTCCTCGTTACTGAATGCTTCCTAATATAAAAAGATTTGTAGTTCATTCTATAAACCCTTTACCTGTTACGTTGAATTTCAGTGAGTTAGCCATATCCAGAGATTACTTACTAAAAAAAAAAAAAAAAACGCCACAAAATATCATAAATACAAAAAGAAAACAAAATGCATTTAAAGTCGTTTATTAATCACACATGGTGCACGTTGAACAGAATTGCGAAGGTTTGTTTACAGTAGACGTTGGACCTAAGAATGGGACGTGTAAGCTTTAAGTTCTCAGTTAAGGCTACAGTAAAACATTCAACTGTTCAATTTTAGTCTGTTAACAGGAACGTAGCAGGAAATGACATCGAAATTAAAATGAGGCTACGATAATGATATGATATGAGTTCTATGATACTTCAAGGGTGGATGTGGCGCAGTTGGTAGAGCGGGTTGTCCACTAATCGTAGGATTGGCAGTTCGGTTCCCAGCCTGGGTGACTCCACATGCTGAAGTGTCCTTGGGCTGTCCACTGAACCCCAAATTGCTCCCGATGGCAAGCTAGCACCTTGCATGTCATCTCTGCTACCACTGGTGTGTGATTGGGTGAATGAGACACAGTGTAAAGTGCACATTTACCATTTACTTCATACTGGCGCGTCAACTCGAACATAAAGGTCACTTTATGACCTTTATGACTACGATAAGTTCAACTGGTAGAACCGTACAGTTTTTTTTAGCAGTCTGGGAAAACTCAAATCCACGATCTCAAGTAAAGCTACGACTGAGTTCTATCATACATTCTACAAGTACAAGCATTCATTATTTAGTACTCCTTAAATTTGAACACCATATCCATATGCATTCAAATTAGGCTACAGCAGAGTTCTATGATATGTGCCACTGGTGCAATGGTTCTTTTTTTAGTAGTCTGTAATTTGAACTTAAGGGCCATTAAAATTCTAATTAAGCTACGATATAGTACTATGATATGTTTTGCTGCTGGTGCAACAATGACTTTTTTGAATGGAGTATTTACATAGTAACCATTTACGTTTAAACCAGGGCAGAGCATACATTCTACTGGTGCAACCATTGATTTGTAAACACAAAATTAGTGGCCGTATACATTAAAACTAGGCTATGATGGAGAGTTCGGTGATATGTTCTACTGGTGCAACTGGTCACAGGAGAACAGACCATGTGGCAATTGAACTTGATGTGGAAGGGAAGACTGTCCCTTTGGGGCAATAACGTATACCTTACCTTACCTTACTGCACTAACGGTTCCCCCAGACAGTATTCAGCATTTTGTCGAATGATTTTTTTTTCCCTCTACATAGTATTCTGAACTGACTTTGGGAGGCCCTGAATTGGTGAATGCTGTTTGCATCAGCAGATCTCAAATGACAAAAAATGAGAGGAACGATTGGGACAGTGCACACACACACACACACACACACACACACACACACACACACACACACATTTACTCTATTAAACAATCCACATTTCACCAAAATCCAATTCACCCCACACCATTCAAATGAGACAGCCTGAAAAGCAAGGGGACTTTCATAAGCTAGGGATCGATGTCAAGGTGGCAATGCACTGGAACACAAAAAATGGAGGGGATATTGAAAAGCGTACATAATTCATGGTCTCGGCTCCCTGCTTATGCTGCAAAAATACTCCTCATTTTTTTTTTTATTGCTTCCACATTAAAGCACCTTCATAGAGTATTCACAAGTGCCCTGTATGCTAAATGGACAAAGGCCAAATTGTGTGCTGCCATTTCCAAGCTCGGATACTGATCCTCAGCATTGGAGCCAAAAAAAAAAAAAAAAAATCTCAGACGGGAACTTCATGAGGGCTATCAGTGGAGGGCAGTGTTCATTTTTTTTTTCTTTCAATCACTGGAAGTTCTGTTTAATGACTTTTAACAAGTGATCTATAAGGCAGGTGGAGAGGTGTAGATAGAGTTACACACACAGGGCTGTGGGACAGTGTTCAACTGCACGTGTAATTTGACAGTATTTACAGTGTTTAACTGCAAATGTTTAAAGACAATTAAAAAACCACAACTTTGAAATAATCTAAGCACATGATGTACTGCATATGTATTCACCCCCTTTGATCCTTTCCACATTTTGTAGTGTTATAGCCTGGAACTGAAATGGACTACCTTTCATGTCATTAATCTAACCAATATATTCCACAATCTTGAAGGACTCTGAAAAGCCCAAGAGACCCAAAACTAACAGCAGGATGAAGACCAAAGAGCTCTCAAAACAATTCAAACAAGATTTTAGAAAAGTATCAATTAGGGTTTTGCTTGTTAATTTATTTTTTTAAATAAATAATAAAAAAAAATCAAATAAAAAGTTTTTTTTTTTTTTAATCCCAAATTTTGGACATCCTATGGCACACCAGAAATACATTATTTTAAGAAAATGGAAGAACAATATGGCAGACTCAAGCATCAATAGGCATGGGTTCACTGGAACTCGATGGTTAGAGATCTTCAACTGTAAAGTTTAGCTGAGCCTCACATTCCTGTCGTTGGCTGGCAGGAGTGGCACGTTTATCGGTGTGGTATGCTACCGTTGTAGCCCGTCCACCTCAAGATTTGACGAGGTGTTGCATTCTGAGATGCTGTTCAGCTTACCATGATTGTAAAGAGTGGTTATTTCAGGTGCTATAAGCATTATTCTCTGACCTTTCCTGTCAACAATGTGATTTTTTTTTATTTTGTACCATTCTGTGTAAACTCTATGCACTGTTACATATGAAAATCGCAGGAGATCATCAGTTCCTAAAATACTCAAGGCATTAACAATCATATTATGGTCAAAGTCACTGAGATCATGTTTCATGTGAACAATAACTAAACTTCCGGACCTGTATCTGTATGTTTCTCTGCATTCGCACGATTGGTTGATTCAATCATTTCATGAATGAGCAGGTATACAGGTGTCCCCACTAAAGCGTCCGGTGATTGGGTATATTTCTCTAGTAATTCCATATGTTAATGAATGTAGCTGTCCAACAACTTGATGAAAGCCTGAAATCCATTCAATTGCATTGCGTTATCAGTCATACCTTTATATGTTTTCCCCAAACATATTCAATTTTATTCAACTATATTCAACTATCCAGAGTATTCAGTTTAATTTGCCATCACATTTACTATGCATTTTGTGTCAGCTGTTTAATATATCGGTGACTCAAAGTGTCTTCAGGCAGGATTATTTAATGATTCATAAAATGTATGATAATATTATAAAGAACTAACTCTTACAGCAAAGATGCAAAAAAAACAACAACAACTATTTCTGTAGTATAGAAAGCAAAGTGATTTATTCCGTTGTCTGGTTGATTGTGTTTTTTCAAAGCGATGTTATCGCTTTTCCGCTCAGGACTATTTTGAACACATTCAGTAATTTCTATACTTAAGTAAACATTAATTGTTCCATGTGTTCCCTATACCTTGTCAATAGTAGTGATGTATACTGTATATAAAGATATTTTTTATAACACAGGAACCAATGCCCTTACTATGGCTTGCTTTCTCTTTGTCTATATAAATACCATGGGCATATTAAAAGAAAAAAAGTCTGAAGATGTCAAAGGGGAATAATGAAGTGAGACCTTCTCCGAGTAAAAGGTGCGAAAAACTGCAACTGCACAATTGCAGCAAATTGGCTTTAAAATAGGCCAGATATCCCCCAGCTCTCATTAAACTAATGAAATACGTGCTGCAGTAGATAATGCTTTCTAGTGGACCTTACTAGATAATATTAGCCTGGCTTTGATTCATTGTGTTAGTGTGAAAAATGTTTTAGGAGACACCACACCACAGTTTTTCTCCCTTTCCTCATGGTTAAATACAGTATTTCTGAAACCAGTCCAAATTAAACCCTTTCCTTATTTTCACAAGGTTCGAACATCTATAATATCTTCTTAAATCTTAAGATAAAACATTATTATCACAGTTACATTTTTGCATAATAAAAGAGAGAATTTTAAAAACACTCTTCTTTCTGTTGTACGGTTCAACAAGAATTTTAAGGGTTCTCCCAACCGATGAACAGTTCAACATCTAGTGGTGACAATATTAAGCCTTCTTAGTTTACACTACTCATTTACAATGAATAAGTCGCCTTATTCATACCAAACAGTATAACTGTGAATTTGTAAAATGAACCTAGGGAGTTGGGAACCTCTCACATGTAACGGCATCTGTCAACATCTTTTGAACAGATTAAACCAACCTTTGCCTGTATGATAAATAAAATGTTCCCACTAATAGGCTAAAATTATATAGGCAAATAAATTGGAAATGATTGGAATCTTTTCCAATCCGGTGGAAAGTGTGACGCATGCTGCTTTCACATGTTTTGTGTTAACTTCCCAATTACTTTTTGATTATTATTCCAGGTGGCTTCATTGCTGTTTCGGTTCTGCCTCTGGCCCTGTCCTGTCATTAGTTTGCTGATTGTGTTCACCTGTTCTGTGTTAGTTCTTGATTCATTTGTCCATATATACCCTGCTCTTTCTTTTGTAGCATTACAAACTATTGCCATGCATTTATTCTGAGGTTTGTTTTTGTTGTTTGTTGCTCGCGTTCGGTTTATTTATTTATTTTTTAACTATTCTTATATTTTATATCTTGATTATATCTTCTGAGGTTTGATTATGAATGATCCTTGTTTGATGTTGGCTGCTTGTGTTAGGACCTCTGCCATGGACTCTAACTAGAACTCTTGGACTCACCCAGGTGAATGCATTACTGAGTTTACACACAGAGTGTAGGGACACTCTGCTTACCACATATTACACAGATCAGATTTAAGGATAAGGAACGCTGGTGAGCTTCATTCACTTTGCTTTAGTTCCTGGACCCCACACTTTGGCATTACAGTACTACACTCATTTCTTCATCTGATAAAATATGAAGGAATTGAACTGTTTGTTAGGTAGTGTTTCACTGATATCTATCACAAGGGTAATGGAATTAGCAGGACCTGGCCTTAATACTATTATGATAGCAAGTTGGGATAGAGACCGTTGCATATTCAAAAACATTTGCCTACTGGGACTGCTGAGAGCACTGTATCTTCTATCTCTGCACTGTCTTTTCCATGTGATAAGTTTATAATAGATTAACATGACAGAGCATATATATATATTTACTTGTGATCTGATGTACTGGTATATAATTAAAGTCATGCTGACCAACTTCTGTGTGTAGTATTTGGTGCGTAGTGTGTCATGTCTTGAAAACATCATAATTAGCACTTTGCTGCTGCCATTTTTAACACGAGTCCTTTTCAAATGCTAGGTTCTTTTAAATTGCTTCTGGCCAATGCACAAACCACCCACAAGTGATCTTTAAATATACCCAGAGTCTGCCAAATATTACACTTCACTTTAGGCTGTAGGAGGCTTTCATTGACCATTTAAAGAAGAACACGAGTGGGCCAAACTGAGTTTAATATTTCACAAAAAGCAAACAGAACCAATGACACGGCAAGGCCTCGATTTTACGGACATACGGCACAATAAGTTTTGGACCGTTTTTTTTTATGTTTTGATAACTTCTAATGGCCTTCTGAGTCTCTGGGTGGTAATGGAAGGATACAATCACTCCTAGCTTGAAGCTCATACTGTACATGATATTTTTGAATCACTTCAAAGGTAAAAGTTTGACCCGGAATGTGACTAAACCTCTCTAGGCAACACAGAGATAGAAAGGAATTGTGGTAGGGCATCAAATATCATTCTTGAAGACTTTTTAGAGGATCCGCTTCCATCTTGCCGCATTCAGTGCATGCTGGATATTTGTTTTCCAGCACTTCAGGGCACCCGGGAATCTACAGGACATACAAAGGCATGAGTCTCAGCCAAGTCAATCCTTACAAAAAGGGTGACTCTTTAAATTAGAAAGGACAACTTGACCCCAATACTGACTAAGCCATTAACAAGATTAGATTTTTAAAACATGCAATGTAAGGGCACTATACTAAACACACTCTCCTAAAATTCCACCTAAGTAGAGGCTGTCGAATGAAGAACACACTGTGGTATCAAAGACAGGTATTCTGGTGAGCCAGGAGCCACAGTAATAGTACGACACAAAGGAGTTGCTCCACATTGTATTGCAGGATCATCAGTCCTGGGTGGGTGTACTGAAGTCTTTCCTCCCATGACCTTACTTTTATTTGTAATACAAGGTTGTCCAATGTTTTAATCACACAATAAGTCAAGATCCAACAAATCATCATCTAAAACACCTTGGCTTTGGTCTAGACGCATTGAGTTTTTCTGAAGGCCACTAGCTATCTTCTTTATCACATTCGCATGGTATCCACAAGAAGGCACTTTGTACGACTTCCACGAGTCTTCACATAAATACATTTAAAGAACGTATGTAGTTGTTGATACGGTGACGTCTGCTTTGTATGTAGATTTTGGGAAGGCATCTCCAGTGTCAGAGTTTCATAATAGACTACATTTTCAGAATGGTGAACTTTTCAGTTTTATCTGCTTCACATCAGGTCTCAGCACTCCTTATGTAATTCCTAGCCTTGGGTTTTCCAATACTACTCCTCATTCTGAGGACACAGTAACCAGAGCCGGATAAAACAAAACTTCTGTCTCGCCAAGCTTTTCTTCTTTTTGTTTTCTAGCCTGCTTTGCAACACAGGCGTGCCATCATAAATCTATCAGAAGTTACTCCAAACTCTGAATATGAAGCAAGTGCCACACTGTTTTAGTGAAAGATTTACACATGTGGTTCATGTAAAGGCGGCTCTGACTGAAGGTACAGTATTTCAGTGGGAATACGACAATAAGTCCAGAGATGAAACTCACCCCTACACACACACACACATACCTTGACCTTCACATGTGGCACACTACCACCTGCACTGCTATCTCACCTATCACTCTCTCATTCCTGAAGTAGTCCATAAAAATTTGACGACAGCACCTTGTTTCCCCATGCTGATACACCTGCTGATACAGGAGGCCTCCATAAACAGCCACCAGTTTCCTCAAATATACTCCATACAAAAGTCATTCTGTCTGTTTAAAAGCAAGCTTCAGTTTTGATTTGTCTATAGCAAATACAGCTCTGTGGAAAAGTAATTCAATTACGCAAATAAAACCATCCTTTCACGCATCTTCATCTCAGTGCCTTGTGGTTTCCGTATTTAGTTGCTTTTTTTTTGTTTTTACCCGCTGTGCTTTTCTCCCACCAAAGTCAGATGCAGATGACATATTCCACATTAATTACATTCCGCTTCCTATTGTTATGCACCAAAAAAAATGGAATACCTGCTAATTCTGTTTACCTAACAGCTCTATAGTTTATATCCACATAGATCATTTAAAAAAAATAAAAAAAAATAAAGATGTCCTTAGTACCTCTCTCTCTCTCTCTCTCTCTCTCTCTCTCTCTTTTTTAATCACGATTATACAAAAATCTGGAATAGATTGAGAATTTGATCATTTCTTAATGCACCCGAGCAGAGCAGAGGCATAGATAATTAAAAAGAGGCAAAATATAACCGAAACTAGTGAGGTGACTAAAGCTGTCTCCAGTCTGAGGGAAATGTTCGACAGTGTTTAATGAAAGCTGACTGTGACGTGATACACTGTCACAGTGGATCCAAACAGTCTAACCAAGGCTTGAGTTCTTCAGCAGTCTAATTATGGATTGACATTGTCTATGTAAACATGGTCTCGTGATAGCAAATTGGTAAAGAATTATGATGTAAAATAAACATGACCTGAGATTAATAAATCACGGTGCAGAGAAAACACCAAGCACACACTGTTTGCCAAGCAGCCAGCTAATGCTAGCCATGTACAGCAGAATTAATATCAAATAAAATGCACACACCCAGATTAAATTGGTACTTCACCTCACTCACATTCATTAGACATAACTTATATTGAAAAAATAGCATACAAATAAACACACCACATACATAGTGTAAGCCAACTCGCCACCTAATATATTCTAACCAGCTAAAAACAAAGAAGGCAAAGCTAAAAATGCAGAGTAGAACTTAAAATACAAACACTCGAAGTGAACAGGTGCTTTGATTGACTCGGAGTTTTGATGACCAAAAATAAAAATAAATACACATTGCACCCATTTCTTGTGGCATTCCACAGGGTTCCATTCTGGGGCCTCTTTTGTGTTCCCTTTATATGCTTCCTCTGAGTTCCATATGTCAAAAATCTAACATTATGTATCATTGATATGCCGACGATTTCCAACTTAATCTTCTGATCAAATCAGACCCTGCTTGTTCATTTGACCATCTTTTTCCATGTCTAGCTGAAATCAAGATTTGGATGGCAAATAACTTCCTACAGTTCTATGAAAATAAACCTGAGGCTCTCTTTCTAGGATCTCATGTCTGAAAAATTCACTTAAAAATCAGTTAGGCTCCCTAAGTAACAATTTGCATAGTTTTAAAAAAAAAAAAGAAAAAACAATCTTGGTGTTTGTTTTGGTCCCCTGCTCCAATTTGATAAGCAAATTAATGCTGTTGTAAGGAGCAGCTTTTTCCAGCTTAGATCTATTGTGAAATAAAAAAAAATATTCCTTTCTTGTAAGGACCTTGAAACTGTGATCCATGCACTCATTTCATCTCGGTTGGATTACTGTAATTCCCGGTATGTCAGCCTGTCTCAGTCCACCCTGTCTCGATTGCAGCAGCCAAGACTGTTAGACCAAAGAAAGGGGATCACATTTCTGCTATTCTTGCCTCATTGGACTGGCTCTCGATTATATTGAGACTTGATTGTAAGATTCTTCTATTTGTCTAAAAGGCACTGCTCCCGACTATACCTGTACACAGTCCCTTGGTCACTATGATCATGTAGTCAATTATATCTGTTCCTCATTCAGCTCAAGGCTTTTTATGTTGCTGCCCCAAATCTCTGGAACAGTCTGCCTTTTAACATCAGGGCCTCTCCAATGTTGAGTGTTTTTCAAGTTAGTCTTAAGACTTATTTTCATTACTTATCTTCTGATTAATTTAAATGCACTTTTGGTATTCTTGCCATTGTCTCTCGATACTATATTTCTTATTGTAAAGCACTTTTCTGTCAACTTTTAGTGTGTTAAATATGTTCTCTAAATACTCAGGCTTGACTTGGCGCACTGTTACTTTCCAGCTGCCTAACAGAAGCGAGATAGCAAAATTAGTTTCAAAACTAGGCATGAATTCTATAATTAGGGTAAATGGTGCAGTGATAGTAACCTTTTGTGTCTAGACATGAAATTAGATGAATGACGGATCTGTGATGACAAATGTGAAAACTTAGCGTTAATTGTCATTTCTTACGACTTAATTCATACGACATTACATCCATCCCTTTAACTCTCACTCATTACAGTCTCTGTGTACAGTATTTTTTTTTGTGTGAAATCAGATACTCCATTGGAGTAAATGATGGCAGGTCCCGGCTCTTATGACCTCATTAAGGGTTGAAACTCAGTAATGAGTGAAATAGTGAATAATGGGGCATTTAAAAAGGTGAAGCAATTGGGAACATATGTGTTGAACATGCATGGTTTAGCAAAGACAACTGAGCAAACAATGATAACTAACTTCAAAGGCTCTGTCCACATGTACGCATTTGGATATGTTTGTAATGAGTCTTTATTTGTCACATATACAGTTGAGCACAATGAAAATGTTTTCTTCACCTACCCCAGTATGTCAGGAAGCTGGGGTCATAGCACAGGTTCAGCCCTGATACAGCGCCCCTGGAGCAGAGAGGGTTAAGGGCCTTGCTCAAGGGCCCAACAGTGTTGGGTAAAAGAAACTTACAACGTTTTTGTAACCACTGAAAGCCACACCGACAACACGCACAAATCAGTGTATCAGTTGTTTTCACTGCACCCAAGTTTGTTACTTCATGTTCTGTAATGACTTATTCGATAACGTCCTTGTAATTTAATATCAAATTGTGAAATGATGTTATGTTTGTCATTAGTTGTTTTCGCCATGTTGGTGGTTTTCCGCATTTTGCCTTCTCTACCTCTCAGTACTCAAGCTCATGTTGTTCTTGAGACATTTGACAACTAGGCTGATGTTTTTTGGTGTTTCCATCTGGAAGATGTTCACCTGGGTGGGATTTTTAAAAACGGGTAAAAGCTATGGTTTCAATAAAAAACAAAACTCAGGTTTAATCAAGTCAGATCTACTTTCTAGAGGACAAAATATCCGTATTAGATACGGTATTTCAATCAGTGGCTGAATGCGGAACTCGTTGTTCTGATATTTGGCGATCTCTTCAGCAGTGTCTCCCATATAGCTGAATAGAGCAGGAAGCATGGTGTATTTATGACAATCCCCATAAAGGATTCATGGACATCCTGCTTAGAAAGCCCTTGCTTGGCATGAATCATAAATTGGTTGACAAGGCAACAAAGACCGTTGCCTTGGAGACTAAAACTATGAATTTATCCTGCCCATGTAACTTTCAGATTCACAATCCCACAAGTCTTTTTACTGGTTGGATGAGACATAGCCATGTTTTTACGAAGGGTGTTTTTCCTTCAATGCTCACCCATAATGGATGCCACCGTATTTAGAAGTGAAACAGGCACAGCTGTTGAGCAGTTTTTACACGTATATAACTCTGAAATGGAAATATTTCCCGTTTCCCAGTTAGGCAGTAAATAATGTTGTTGTGACTTTGATGCTCGTTGGAATGTAATTAGAAAAGAAATAGCAGGATTCAAAAACACAAGTGTAGGACTAGCACTTTCGTAATGAAATGCTTCATTAAGTCACCCTCTTTATTATTAAAACATACTTCCTGAGTCCCAAATCTACAGGTAAGAAAAAAAGTGAAAGTGCGCTAGAAGAGTGAAACATTTTTGTTGATAATGTAAAATATGTAAGGAATAATACACAATGTGGTATGCTGTTATAGGAAAATAATCCATGTTATAGTTACCACACTGAAATTAATTAATTAGTTTCAAATGACAGCACATCCTGAAGTGTTTTTATTTGTCCTATACCGTTAGCTATGCATTGGGTATAGTTCATACAACAATTCGAAACGTCTTGAAAAAGAAAGAAACCGTTGTTGTACTAACAACCAGACATGGAGCAGGTCGGCTAAGGACAACAACAGCAACAACTGTCACAGGGCAGGGGTGAAGGTATCACAATCCAGCATTGAAGTAAGACTTTGAGATCAGAAATATAGAGGTCATATGACAAGATGCAAACCACTCACCAGTAGTAATAATGGGAAATTCAGATGGTAATTCATAAAGAAATACAGAGATGAGCGACAAAATTCTGTAACCAAGATTAACCTTCACCAAAGTGATGGAAAGGCCAAAGTGTGGAGAATGAAGGGATCTGCTCATGGCTTGGGCTTGCATGGCTGCTTCTGGAACATTCTCACTAATCTTTATAGATGATGTAACTCATGATGGTTGCAGCCGAATGAATAGAGAAGTCAACAGGAACATTCTTTCTGCCAATTTACAGAGAAATGCATCCAATGTAATCGGGAGGAAAATTTATCATGCGGCAAGATAATGATCCAAAAACACACTGCCAACTCAGCAAAGGACTTCATCAGGAAGGAAAAGAGGAAGGTTTTAGACCGGCCAGGTCAATCACCAGACCGTAACCCCATTCAGCAGCATTTCACCTCCTGGAGAGGAAACGGAATGGAGCAAAACCTCTAAAACCAACAACAACTGAAAGACGCTGCAGTACAAGCCTGGAAAAATATTTACAGCACATATAGGGCAGCAGAAGGTCTAATGGTTGAAGTTTTGTATTAATGCCGAGAAGGTTTTGGACGCCTTACCCTCGACTCTTCAGCTATAAGCTTGGAGTAATGAAATAATAAGTAGACTGTGGTATCACATCCTTTGAAATAGGCTAGAAGCGATCATATCTTAATAGTCACTGACTAAATTATTGTATAGCACTGTCAGAGCCACTGGACTTCATTTACAGTAATGTAAGCTGAGGACCGTGACATGCACAAAAATGTGATGTATGTTTGTCATAGTGTAGCTCTTTTTTTCATACCATTCCACTACAAATCCATGATCCTCGAATCCTCTACTTAAACACAAAAGAGGCTGAAACTCAACTTTATGCCTTTGGAAATTCCCACCGTCCCTATGGTAAGATCACTATGTCACAACAGGCGACATTACCAGTATCCCAACATTATCACATACACTGCTTAGCCATCTCTCCTTCACTTCAATACAAATGTCTTCTCGATGTCTTTACAGCCATTTTCAGGAACTTCTCCACCTCCTGGTTCTACCCTGCCTAACCTTACCTATATATATATATATATATATATATTAGGTCTTATTCTGTCACATCTTTTAAAGTTTATATTTGTTAGGAATTTCGATCAAATGATGTAGTGATGTGTTTCATGATGTTGTGAGTAGAACACAGAGATTTCTCATTTGAAATGTAGGACAGCAAGACAAATAGAAGTGGAACACGATGAGTGAGGGGGGAAAACTGCGGACTTTTCTGTTCTGATTCAAAACTGTCTTGCTTTGGTTCGTCCATTTTACTACCGTACTGCAGATCAAGCTTCAGAGCAAAATGAAAAAGCTCACAAGCATGTTTCACCCTGGGGTCACATTGTGGCTTGAGTAGCGTGTCACTGGAATTGCTCCAAAGTAAAGAACAGATGTATTTATTTATTTATTTATTTATTTATTTATTTATTTATTTTATTTAAAGACATAGCTATCATCAAGTTTGTATCCTCAAACTTCCACAGCTATCTGTGGCCAGGAGTCAAAGCGGTAATTTTGGCTGTGCTCGCTGGGTGGCAGGGATGGTATGCTCTCACTCCCCTGTTAATTACGGCTACATTAGCCAACACTAGCCAATGAGGAGACTTTGTGAGCTCATGTATGCAGAAGAGGGCGGACGATGCTTTACTCAGTGGTAAGTTTGTTATGCTGCTCTGTGCTGCGGCATGAGCAACAGTTTGAAAAGATCTGTTAGCCTTCACCCTAACCAGTTGGTATCTTTTGTATGATAAGACAGAGCTTGATGGTGATTGGAGTTTGGCAGATGACCAAATTCAGGGGGTGGTAGGTGGGGGGTCTGAAAAAAAAAAAAAAAGACTTAAGTAATTGCACCTTTTCAAATAGGACATGGTCACCAACTCTGATCCTGGAGATCTACCTTCCTGAAGACTGTAATCGTTCCCACTCGACCATTTAATCATTACCTTAAGAAGTTA